>CM060964.1:54995495-55132995 GCA_030765045.1 Tenodera sinensis
CCAATTTTAAAATAAATTAGTTTTAAAGTTACTCAGACATGTTGTTACCGGTGGTGGTCAGAAAGTACCCCCCCCCCCCCTCCCGCACCAATTCGTGATATAAGTTCTGGAATAAGGCTTGGCACTGCTAGGGTTAAACTAAATAAAACTGTTCTAGATACCTCTAAACTTCTAGAGAATTCCGTAGTGGCTGTTAACAGAGTTTACAATCAGCGAATGCTTCTGTATGAAGAATTTACTTGTCCTTGATACTAAATATTTTCCACAGTACAGACTGACTGGCATTGAAAACTGCACCGAACGTGACAAAGCTTAGGCTAAGAAAAGAATCTTAGTGCTAATAAAAACTGGCAACATGAGAGAATAAGTAAAAAATATCTTGGTATCTGTCATATTATTACAGCTGATATATGGAAGGCGCGTGTCAGTATGTCAGGAAGTTTTATGTTTTAAGAGTATTTAGTAAGCGTAGCATTAAGAATAATGTAGTGGTTGGTCAGGTTCTACCACTTGAAACCTTTTTATGGATGAGTTTGCAACAATCTGTATAATGGTGGAAAAGGCGGTCCAGTTTATGATTTTCCTTAAGAGAGATGCAGAGACACACTATTACTGTAAACTAAAAATGCATATGCAATGTGCAGTTACACTACATAAAATACACTATATAACAGGATCGTTTTTTTACGTAATGTGGTTTTAATGAGATTGATGTGAGAATATACTGCTGAAGCACACCTAAGTGTTAGAAAAGAACCCATGAACTTATTAGAATAGAAATCTGCGTAAATTGACATTTATTGCGGAATGTAAATGCATAATTTAAGGGTACTAAATGAACAATGACGCTATTTGCAACGTTAACGAATGACATTTCGCAGTAAATGCCCACCTGCTAGCAGGGAGGTCTCTGACCTGCTCTGATACATGGCAGGAAGCAGGCAACTATTCTTTTTTAACGTCTTGTCAACTGCCAGGGTCTTCCGTGGTGAATGGTCCAGGCTTGCAGAGTACTAAATTATCTACAATTTACCGTTTCAGGAAAAAATAGAACCCTTATCCAGGCATCAGGGAATGAAATGATTGTTCGTCATGCAGGAATGTGATTCACAAACTGCATCTATCCGGCTATGGACATTAGAACCCCATGATAATTTGGCTATATTCACTTATTCACCTAGAATAAGGCATTTAGACCTAAATATCCACAACCATAGGTGTAGTGATCCCAAACTTTGCGGCACAAATGGAAAGAAAACACAGGTTCTAAAAGAGTGAGCGAATGAAGAACCCGTCGAACCTAGGTAATTTGGGCCCGTTCTAAAAGATAAAAGCTGAACTGTTATAAAATAAATGAAGTTGTGTGCATATAGAAAATTCCTAAGCTATTATGCATTTCAAAATAACATAATTATTACTTCTTCTTTACCTGATTATATAGGACTTACACCCCCTAGAATTTACAAGCCTGTGCCTAGGGTCAGATGCCTGTTGGGGAGCAAACGAATCTACGGACCGGACAGAGTGAAGACCTGGAAGCGGGTGATCAGCCCAGCACCAGCTACGAGTGAGGAAGAGGATGATATAAAATGCAGGAGAAATGGATGATTGGAAAGGTGATGATGGAGCAGTTAGCGAAATGAGTGGCGGAGGAAACCGGAGAACCTGGAGAAACCTTCCCTGACGCCGCTTCGTCTACCACGAATACCACTGCGGGTCTCTAGGATCGAACCTGGGCCGCTTGGGTGATAGGCAAATGGTGCAACCGCTCGACCACGGCGCCGCCTGTGATTACTTCCACATATGTGTTCTTAAAATGCATATAGTACTTACTCCCTCTTCCCCTAACAGTAACTGCAGAGTGGCTCACCTTGCCACAAAATTTAAATTTAGGTATTTAACGGTACTCAGTACTGAAATTACTCATTTTTGCACATTTCAACCAACTTAACTGAATTTTTATGGCCAATTTGTTCAACATAATTATAGAAGAAGATTGTCATGATCTTATGTACCCAAGTTTTCAAGAAGATAACTTTCGAAAACTGGAAACCGAGTTACAGCTATCTGAAATATCCCACATGAGAGTTCCAAATCTTTATACTTCAAAATGCATATTGAACGTGATAGCTCTTTGATTTGTTTTGGGTTTTTGGATTGACTGTTGTGAGAGCAATTTTAGGAAAACAGGAAACATTGCAAAACTAAACTTTAATATATCCTAAATACGTTTCCTAGGCAAAAGCAGAACAATTTAGTTAGTTTATTAAATTATTTCTGTACTTTAAAAACAACTTGTGAAATGTGTTGTATAAAAAAGAAAGAGAACGCCAGGCTCAAAATAATGATGTATTGAAACATTTTCCAATAAACGTTGTGAAGGTTATACGAATTATTAGAGGCAATATCACTATAAATGACTTTACTGGGTTTTAATCATTTACTTTTGTAATGTTACGTACTATTTACTGAAGGTAGGACATTTTGATTAGAAAACCCAATTAAATGTATTTGATTTCAAGAAAAAGTAAACGGGAATTCTGGCCATCAGGTAGACCTCGTACGAATTTACACTCTAAAAGAACTTATTTCCAGATTGCAAGTCGCATAACAGAATTTAAGCTGGCGAAATTAAATGTTTCTAGACCACAGTGTATTTTTTTAACATTTAAATGAACTGCACTCCAACAAAGTTCACAAAGTGTGGTCTTAAGGCCCTTTTATCTTCGTTCTGCAGAGCTACCATATTCTGAATGGGACATTTACATTTTAATGAAAACAAAAACAGTCTAGCTTTCCGCATCGCTTCCTTAACCATGCAAGTGAAACGAACTTACCTCAAATTGTAACTATATACAGATGTGAGTATATGTTCCTTTGGATACGACTAGCAACTTTTTGTGCCCTGGGCAATAAAATCCACTTCTCAGTTTGTGAATGACAGATTGTGCGTTAATTGTCTTTGTAGCTATGACAGGATGCCTCAGGTGATTACCAGTTCATGACAGAAGCGCGCAGTCAGAATATGCCTACCTCTGATTACAACAATAAAGTTGTGAAGCTGAAAAATTGGATTTGTCTTGGACAAACGCGATCTTCCTTTACCAAGGGAACGCGATAGTCGCATGTTTAAGAACTGAACGCTATATGTTGCCCTTAAAATTCCATGCTCTTCCCATGATATCGCAAGAAACAGATAAAAATTGGCAGGACTTTAAAAGAATTATTATTGAACAATTTGCACCATTAATAATGGATATCTCGGAAATGGCTGATGCCGCAAGAATTTTCATTTTTCAAATAAATTATGCGTTTTAAAGAGGTCTATAATAATTTGTGTGTACTATGCTTTGATCTATCGCTAACATTTACCACGTACGTAAGACTATATAAATATCCTGAATGAAAAGGAATTAACAAGCTATTCCTTGGAAATTCAAGATATACATTTGATCTGCCATGTGAATGTATTTAATATAAGGCATTTTAATCAAAATCGTTAGAACCATTTTTGTGAAAATCGAAAAGCTCGAAAAATGTTTCATGTGAAGTGTAATTTGCAAGAATTTTCTTGAAAATCTTTGTGTGGCTTCTTTCAAAGGTGCTGAAGTGAAATACTAAGTTTGGTATTTACCCCACATTTCGTTTTTTAACTATGGAAATTTTACTGAAAATAACGTTTTTGGATTCAGGGGTCCTCAAAATATAAATTTCCGATGTAATCGAATTGATATGGAATTTGTGGGTGGTATTTACGTACATTATACGTACATACGTGGTGAAGAAAGTAAAAATACAAATCAAAGAACTTTCTCTATTTATGATATAATGCATCAACGAAATCGCCCTTATCACACAGCTTCCCCTAAAAGTCCAGATTCTATTGCTTTCCGTTGAGTGAACGTAGTTGATTTGCAGTGTTTATCGCTGTCATGGAGCATTCAGTTGACACGCCTAAAAGTGCAGTGCCCTTGCTAAGCTATGTTGCAAATATACAACATTATTTAGTTCTATCTTGACAATTGCTTCTTGGCGAGGAATTTGAATTTGGGCCCCAAACTGATAATTTCTTAATAAAATTATGTTGCAGATATGCCACACTAATCAGTTCTGCCTGCCTTGACAACTGAGCAAGCAAAACCTATTCAGGAAGTTTGGACCCTGTTCAAGCTCAACTTCTGCTTGCATGCTAATTAAGCGTAAACAAAGAAATACGAACAAATCTATTTCTTGTTTGTCGTTTATACACAGGTCTTAATCCTTGATGTCTTGTGTTTATTTTCTGGCTATAATTTATTGCAACATCTTTGGCATAATTTGTCCGAGCCCGGAAAGAACCAACTGCATGTAATTCGAAAAAAGTCCCATATGAATAAAATTATGTCCTCAGACAAGCACAAGAAAAACTATATCTGTACTCGTTACACTTGGTTTAATAGCCCACATTTGTTTGCGCACCAGCTTATTGGCATTATTTATCGCTCTACAGCATTCAAGAGAAAAAAAATTGCGATAGGAAGGTTGCGATACTGTGTTCCTACCCACTTCTCGATCAGTTCGAGGCCTTAGTAAAGCTAACGCTATTGATAGCTGTGGCACTTATAGTTACATTAGAGCTTGTATAATTTGATATTAACGTAACGTTGCTAAATCTCTCTTAGAAATTAAACTTTGCATGATATTCTAACATTAAATTGTGACTAAACACCTTTGAATTAAGGTAGAAATGCATTTCAGCATTATTCACACAATGTTTGCGCGTGAAATAATAAACCATTGATATCCATTCGTCAAGAAGCTAGATGCCTTCAAATATTTTACACAAATTATTTTTTTCCGGTGAAACGGTTCTTTATTGATAATAATTGTACTGGACATATTTGTTACACACATCATGTAAAATCCCTGGTTAACGTATGACCGAAGCAGTACCTTCCACCCGGTATATTCGTTTTACTTTCTGTTCCTCCTTTCGATGTGTGTTTCCTGCATTAGATTGGGATATACAGGTACCCATAAAATAACTTCGAGTGATAAAGTTAAATATTTTAAAGAAATTGCAAATTGGGCACACACAGAAACTCGCTAAAACGGAAAAGAAAGCTCTTGACAAAATTACCTTTCAAACCATATATAAAACATTATTCTTAATTTATTTTTATTTAATTAAATATCAAAAATATTTACTTCAAAACTCCGGAGTTCTTTTATGGTTATCCTGTATAGCATTGGAAACTTAAACATTGCTAAAAACGTATAAAGCGAATGCCCATGTTATATTTCTTTCGAAATGTACACGATTACATATTGTTCCAATTTCGGGTGTGCGTTACCTCTTGGGATGTTATCGCTTTTAACTTTATTCCCTCGAGTTTCTGTTGAGAATTTCAACAAGATATGGAACACTTTTAATGCGCAAAACTGCAAGAAAGTTCAAAGTAAATAGTCATTAGACCGCGTGCTCTTGTGTATTTAAAAGGCCACGTGTTTGCCTTTCATTTGCCTTTCATTTGCCGTTCATTTTAAAGAGTTATGTGAGCAAAAGCTTAACATGTAAAGTATTTTTGGACACAAAAACTAATTTTTGAATTGTATGAAAATGTTAGCCAAATTTCAGTTGTGTGTATGCTTAACTTGTTAGGCTACTTGTAATTTGAAGGTTATATTCATTGCAGAATATAAAATATAATGAAGGCATACTTCGGCTATCTAACCGAGCAGGACTTGTGTATTGGAGGAAAGCAACTAGTCATTATAGTCGAGTCCGTTCAGCAGTGACGGCATTAGCATCTATTAATCATTTATTGAAACAGTATCCTGCATTCAAAGGTCGCTCTCCCTCCTCAACTCAGGGTAGCATTTTGCGGCGTTGCTCGGCGTTGCTCCTAAATTCGTCGTACTTGTATGGCTAGAGGGCAAACGAAATGCCATGGCCAAGAAGAACGATAGACGTAGCGATTAGTTCCCACTGCAGTGTAAAGAATACAAACATTACGTCAATGCTTCCCGTCTCGATGCATGACTAATACACCGCTGCATTTAACACCCTCACAAGTAGTGTTTTTACTCTGTATCATTTCTATAATATCAGTTCATGCTCCTTGAGCGCTCGTTAAGATTCATTTTACGCTGGTCAGAAATAAATATAAAATTATGAACCTAACCACCATTTAAACCAAGGTAATAATTTTGATTACTCTAAACGCAACTAGTATTGCATTTCAGGTTAAGACATATTCACAACTGAATACGGAGTAACTGTTGACCTGCGGGCTAAATCCAGACCCCTAAGGAACCTCATCCGATCCTTTAAGAAATTTCAATTATCGATCCCAAGGAAGGCGAAACCCAGGAAAACACAAGAACACATGGCTAGGACAGGCACTTGGAGTAGGAACAGGTTGACATAACCTATACCGTGTAGTAGTAGCAGTATAAGTGGTAGCAGCAGAGAAAGAACAAAAACAATATCTAACAAAATTATCCTTGAGATTCCTTTTTTTTTTTTTTTTTTTTTTTTTTTTTTTTTTTTTTTTTTTTTTTTTTTTTTTTCCCTTTTTTTTTCTTTCAATGACGGTATTTTCGAAGTTCGGTCTTACTTCAGCCTGAAAATACAATAAATCTCTTAAAAACAAAGCACGGTCATAAGTTATTCCAGAAGTTGTGAAAGGTGTCGTGCGTAAAATTAAATAAATGAATATTTAAAAGTATTCTGTATTTCCAGAATATGCAGGTGTCTCAAAAAACACCGACAATGCTTGGTATGTTGTACGGGATTGCAAACTGATCGGTTTCCGAAAAGGAACTCCTATCCGGAAATGCACGATTTGGACGCTGTAGCGCATCGAAGTGCGAGATGGGTGTGCGTTCATATTTCGTCAATAAACCCATGAGCAGCACATCGAGCTGTCTGCATTACAAACGAGCTTCGAACTGTGTACCTCCTACGTCTTTGCAGAGCCTGTACTGAGTCTCATGCACATGACCCAATACCTGCGGTTGTCTTTGAAGATTTCCGATTGCTCCGTTAATTCGGCCCTCCGCTGACGTTACAGGAGTGCCATACACCATACTCTTCATACAACTCCACAGAACATAGTCGAGAGGTATCAGATCTGGCGACCGTGCTGGCCATGGAACTGGTCCACCTCCACCAATCCACCGATTTGAATATGCAACGTTGAGGTGATTCCGCATATTTACACCAAAGTGTGCAGGAGCTCATGCCGGCCATTTCTGCTGCTGTGTCGCACTGCTGTTAAAATGTTACTGTAGTGGAAGCTACACAAGTAACGCAGTAGGATGTGCACCAAAGACCTTGTGTAGGACTGTAGTACTTCGCAGGAGTGTTATTAGGCTCGGGTCGTTCATCTGCAGTACACAGATGGCTAAAGGTTTGCATACTTTCCGTGTCGTATTAAAATACCAAAGCGAATTTCAACGAATTGTCACAACCGTTCGTTCTCAAACTTTGATGCTCTCCAGCGCCCAAACCATGCACTTCCGGACAGGGTTTCCTTCCTGAAAACCAATCAGTTTGTCATCCCGCACAACATACTGAGTGTTGTCGGTGTTTTTAGGACCACTTGTGTATACGTATTTATTAAACAAACAAAATAAAAATAAACAAATAAAATAAATTATACTTTATTTACGCCATACGCGCTGTGCTGTGTCGTGGTCGTCATCTGGAGTTAACTTTTGCTCCTTCCCCTCTCGCGAGCATGTCTGTGCGTTTTGGTCTGTGTTATCTCTCCTCTGAATGATTTGTGTTTATAGCTCTGTCTATAATGTTTGGTTTTGCTCTGGATACATATGCAATTTTGAATTTGGATATATTCACACCAAAATGCCCGTGTTTATATTCATTTAGAACAGACATTGCTTGTATTGTATAAGTTTGTCGGAAAGTGTGCTGAGTGACTTCTGCTGATCCGCGATTACGGGGCGCAACAAATAGGACGTCCAAAGTGTGGTGTGTATGTACCTATCAGTGAAAGGATTAAAATTTGGCCAAAATTCTAAAACGGGACATGGTTAGTCAACAATAGTGCACTACCAGTTATGAAAAATAAATAATCTAATGGTTTTAAATCTTGTAAAGCTTATGGAAGCAATCTCATGGACTGACCTTTAAAGCTTGTAAGATTGTTTAGCCAACACCATTATTTACAGTTTGCTAACCTAGTCTTGAATGTACTTAGACAAAATAAGTGGGTCTGTTGGGGTAGTTAGAACTTATGCAATATCCTTGCACAAGATTATACCACCTGGGTAAACACATATAATTTTATACCTATTTCAACATATTTTATACTTTGACGAAGAGTAAAATTGGATATTAAATTGAAGCTTCTTACACAGAAGGTCGATGCGGTAAAGTTTGGAAACGTTTTACGTGAGTTAGTATAGCACTTGGAAAGAAATAACATGCAACTGTCCTTGTTGAATAATTACGGGCATTTTATGAATTGCTTCCTGAATAAGAATATCACAGCGAGTTCTGAAACACGTTTTTGCCGAGTCACCAAATATGCATTCTTCATTATTTTTGTATTTTAATTAGAAAAAAAAAACTGCCTGGATATTAAAAGCTCTGAATAATTTTCAAAATTCTGTTACAGCATACATGTAGTATTACAACACAGTTTGTTAGTGCGTAACTGAGTGGGGTTTAAGGGCCCGTCGACAGCTAGGTCATTTGGGCCCGAAGTCAAATTTTAAAGCCTAAAGCACTCACAAACTTATGCAGTTAAAAGGTGAAAGCTAAAACACAAAGTTAAAATGGGAAACATTTAAAACGGTAAAAAGAGAATGTTAAACAGTTAAAACGTTAAAGAGTGAAAAGCAAACGGTAAAACAAGACAAATGAGGGTGAATATTCTAAAACCGTAAAATTAAACCCTAAGAATAAAACACAGTTAAACTTGCTTCGAGAAGGCAAATTTGGCGACGAACCGCAGCAGCTTGGCTACAGGTACAGGGTGGTTGCCTAAGAAGGGTCGTAGAGGCCAAGGGACTGGCGCTCTTGAGCACATCGCGCACAATCAAGCAAAAAGCTTGTTAGAGAAATCCTTTATTTTGCAAACCATTAAATTCAATGTTTAAGATTATCTATAATTAACATTTAAAGCAGTGTTTTGTACACACTTTTCTGGTTTATTTATTATTAAGCTTGCACAGTTCGTGAATTCTAACCTCATTTGCAAGCGTAAAAGCGTGCTAAGAAGTGCACAGTATAAAAGATAATTTGTACCCAATAATTTATTAAATTTCATGTTTCTAATTAAACAGTTATTATGCATACAATTAATACATAAAATTACCTGTGAATGGAATAATGATTTTGTGTCTTCCATTGTTGCATTTGTAAGACTGATAGTCATTGTTTACTAGTATTGTTCGTCTTTATCTACATGTAGGACGCTTTAAGGCAATGCATCTGTGAAAATAAAAAGAATCACATTTCTTTCTGGTCGCTTTGATTTTTTTCCATGTACTCAAGACATAAACTGTAACCAGCTTGGTCAGATCATTGTTAAGATATAAACTTTATTATTCAAAATTAGTTATTTTTATATGTTAGCATGAAATGCTTCTTGGACTCGGTTTATCGTATCTCTCTCAAGGTTTTCTAATTTGAGCATATGATATTATAAATAAACTTTTATGCAGCTACTTCTTAATTTTAATTAACTTAAGAGACAAAAAATGTCCCTGGTTATTGAATCTTTCAACTTTCTCAGTTTGAGTTATAGAAAATAATTAATTTCGGCTGAGCTATGCCGTATTGTTTAACCAGTGTATAGAAATTTTTAAACCCATATTTTATGAAGCTCTCCTGAAAATTTCAAGTTAAAAAATTGTAAACTGAGGTCCAAGAAGTGTTTTGAAAAGGGAAACATTTTAAAAGGAAATTCAGAAAAATCAGATTAAAGGTTCAATGGGGTGCTTTACCCAAATGATACAGGATGAGGTAGCTTTTCGGTTCACATCCCTTTTTAATATTTCCTCCTCTTTTTAAGTATGCAGTTACAATGACATCTGGCTCATAGCTTTCCGAATTGAATTTAGAACATTCCTGTAGATGTGCCCTCAATTCCTCCGGCTGCAATACTCTGTTTTGATCTCTTCAGGTAGTGGAATAGTAAGCAGTAGTGTAGCGAAACGAAAAAAACTGTTGGTGGACATTTTCTCTCAGCACATGTATACCTTGTTGCGCTGCTGACAAATATCCTCGATTAGCCCGTTACATATTCATTGTTTCATTGCTTGTTGGGAAGGGTTCCAACAAATGATCAATCCTACTTCTTCCTAACATATTACTCATGTTGAATACAACCGTTTGTTCCGATGTATGTACTTCTTGGTTTTAGCTTCAGAATCTTTTACTAACTCACCATCTTCACCACAGCAGTAACGATAAAGCATCCTTTTGAGGACTACAAACTCTAAGCTATCCGTATTTTGGGTGTCTACTCTCCAAATAAACTCTTCAGAACATAATTGCATTGATACAGGGCTTCAAAACTCACGACATATACCTAACAGAGCTACCACAAATACACACTCAGAAGAAAGATAACATTGTGCCAGTGCACAACATACAAGCACCACTCTCAATAATTGATCACAGTTTACCCTGGCCAGTCACATTGCCACCAAACTCGACGAATGGGGCAAAGACATGCGCAGTAGCATTCTGAGCACTACTGAAGCAAGACACCTGGCAATGTGTCTATCTAAGAGATGCTAGGAGCCAGATGCGGAAAGACATTGCATCCATATTTATTTTGTCGCATTCCTTTATCAGAACTACAGTATATTCATAAGGGAATGCTATCATAGAGGGGCAGCCTTATGCAAGAGAACAAAATAACCGTTTTTCAATATATAGTTACACAATAATGCATGTGCAATAAAAGACACCATATATAATCATGTGGTGGCAATCTAAAAACCACAATCAACTAAAACAGTGTTTGTCTTGAAATTTAGGATAGATACCGTCTACTCCGTCTCTCTTGAGACTACGCCACTGGTGTTATGCAACACAATTTAACAAGTTGAAAAACATTTTTAACCTTATCTTGCAGGCACAGGTAAGACAAACACTCTCCAAACAGGGATATCGAAGTATGACCACAAGAGGTGTTCTCTTCTGTTTTAACTTACACGATATGAGAGACCTCTAGCAGAAGGAGCTATAACCGGATATTAATAATGTTTCCTTATGCGAGTTACTACCAAGGGGCTGACTTTATAACACAAATATTTCTTTAACTAAGCGGAGTAGCTGACAAGCTATAGACTTCGTTTATTTCCTAAAGCAAATAACGTTACCGTTTTAATTATGATAGCAGCTGCAAATATCTGATAAATCAAAAATATAAGTTTGTTTTAGAGCGTAACCGTAGAACGGAAGATAAAGCTACCAATTTTTAATTCTGTAGACAAGCGGCCTTTATAGCGAATTAATGACCCGTCTGCGTTTAATAAGTTACCATACAAGAAAATAATTTACAGACAGAATATGGCGTTATGTAAGAGCCCAAACCTGTGTATCCGTGCCAAAACAGGAATGGAGGAGATGATGATTTTATTAATTAGCCAGGGCTGGCCATTGTCGCCGTTAGTATCGAAGAATGAACATACAAATGCACGTATTTCTTCCACATTGGAGCTTTGTTTGAGTTTCAGGCCTGTGCCACTTTGGACACTTTGATTAGAATAACAACTTCATTGACATATGCGATCTATAAATCGGATTTGTGGCCAAGAGATATTTTATCTACTGATGCTTGGCATTTGCATGCTTTGTTCCTTTGTGTAAGGTCATAGGATTTATATATAAAATGTTTCATGTTTAGTGGAGTGAAATATAATAATTAGTACCATTTCGTAGCTCAAGGACCTACTTACGGCTTTTCTTCTGATGGAAATTTTTGTGAAGGTTTAGCCTGCCATGATTACAGTATATTTGTTACTATCGGTCATTTATTAATGTAATATTAACCTCAGAATTGCAATTAATATTTCGCGCTCTGAGCTAATAAGTCATTCTTGGCAACATTTCGAGGAGGTTTGCAATACCGGCATTGCTTTCCTAATATCAGCAGTTGCATTGTTTCGCCTAGTAATTAAAGTGTTAAATTTGCAATCGTACGGCGAAGGGTCACAAAAAATATTGGTGTACGGCTGGGAAGTCGATCATTTTGGTGTTAATTAATTTGTTTATTAATACAATGACTTGATCCTGTTCTACTGTCTACGGGAACGGAAACACAATACTGACCTAAAAATACTATACTTATTTCATTATAAACGCAATAATGTTAAATATAACAATAAAACATAGCAGATTAAAAAATAATTACAAACGAACATGGGAGTATAAGGCATATTCAACAGAGAAATTACCTACAAAATAATACCTAATATACCGATTGGTATGGCTCAGGTGGTAACGTCTGTGGTCCGCATTCGAGAGGTCGCGGGTTCGATTCCCGCGGCCTATCTTCCTGATCTTGGGTTGTTTTTTTTCGGGGGTTGGCACAGGTCACTGAGGCGAATGCTGGGAGAGATACTTACAATACATCTCCCGTTTCACTTCCACTCATTCCATTCTCTCTAGCCAGTCCTTCTGGGTTTGAAGCGTCAGCGGGGTTCACCGGTGAGCTGCGCTACGGTGGTGCTTGCGCTCTGTAAATACGGTGCTCGGTCGGCCGCCCTTCCAGAAGAACTGGTTGATCAGCCGGACCTTGTTGGTGAGGGGCTCTCTGTGACGCCCTGAAAAACTTTCCTGCACGTGTGAGGTGCCCACCGTAGTTGTAGTTCAGCCTGTGGTGCGTTCTGGCTACCTGTTGGGTACTTCCTCTCATCCTTCCTCCCAGGGTCTGACGTGACGTGCCGTGGCAGACAGACAAATTCTACCTAATACATTTTGTCACACAAATAGTAACTGAAGAGTACAATTTATATTTCTATATTGCTTTGTCATGTCAAAATGGTAGATGAACAAATGATTGTTTTTATAACAGTGCCTATTGCCTGTCTTTTTTAGCTTTTAATGCCTATTGCCCCGAGCTCTACTCATAGCACACATGTGTGTAATTGTTATGTGATTTATTCTAGGGATATGTAGAATTAAATATTATTGCACTATTTCAACCTTAAGTAAATAACACCCCAGTAGCTGCCAAATGTATCTCTGGTTGATCGTCAGGAAATACGACAGATGGTGTGTGCATTAAATGCAATTATCTGGGTAGAGTAAGTACATGTAAGTAAGTTTACAAGAGCCAATGGCAAGCTGGCATCAAAGTTTTGTCTATAGTTAGAGCACAAGAGGAATCTCAACTTAAGTTTCCTAAACCGCTACAAACTTGGACAATTCCGGATCAAGTTTTTGAAAATGAAGACCATAATGGTATCAGTACTGGAGCATCTCTCAGTTAAATTGGTATCAGTACTGGAATATCTCTTTGGTATCAGTACTGGAATATCTCTTTGGTATCAGTACTGGAATATCTCTTTGATATCAGTACTGGAACATCTCTTTGATATCGGTACTGGAACATCTCTTTGATATCAGTACTGGAACATCTCTTTGATATCAGTACTGGAACATCTCTTTGATATCAGTACTGGAACATCTCTCAGTTACAGTGTTATCAGTGCTGGAACATCAAGTACCCATATTAAGAAGTTTGAAAAATGTCCACAGTGTACGTATGAGTATGGGCCATAAAATGTTCTATTGAAGCTTGACAACAGTCATTGTTCATTTCAAAATTAATGATCATATTTACTATATGAATATTTCCAATTGAAATTTTGTTGCAAATGCATTAAAGGAATGTAAGCATTAAAAGGAGCACCTCTGGTTCAAGATTTCTCGGAGATTTCTCTCAAGTGACTAATAAATAATTAATATCTCGTCAGTGCAACCACAATTTGAACTGAGATTTTGTATAGACACTCCTATAATTGCTAGTAATGTCTGTACGAGAAATTAAGCATGTAGATCTTATATTTTATAAAATTGCCTTTATAATTGAATCGGTTATTTGAAAAGGGAAACAAGTCCACTTCTTGAAAAAATAGGTTGAAATATACATTATGTTTCTTGCTCTTCAAGCTATCAATTAGTGTAAAACAAGAACTTGTCCTGCATAAAGCATGACTCCTACAGCCGATTAAGGATTCCATTGACAGGTAACTTCAATGTCATCCACCAATACTTTCCAGAAAGTGGCTTCTCTTTCTTGCCATGTGACCGCAACTTTGGTCTTATAAAGCGTGTCCTTCGTCATCAAGATAGTGTGTATACTCCATTTGAGTACATGTCTGTAATATTATCAGCTAGGAAACATTCAAATGCTTTCATGGCAACAGTAACAGACAGTGAAGATATGGTCTTCAAAACCTGGTGGCACAAGTATTTCAAGAAGACGACCAACTCCATTGCTCATCCTGATACTTCTCATTGAGAGCCTGGGTTCATTGCTTCAAAGTATGAGCATCTAACATACGGTAGAAAACGCTTGGTTACCTCGAGGCACCTGAGTATATTGATGGCACTATCCAGCATTCTTTCATGTTGGCAAAAGGGAACACAAGTCTAGGTCTGCCATCCCGGAAAGTATATGGGGAAGTTGTTATCCCAATCAACAATAAGAAAATAGCAGATGTTGCGAAAATAGTTCAATACATTCCAGACGAACATCTGCACTTCTATCAGACATGGCCAAAAACTGTGGTCGAACTTGATGTGTGGAAACTATTGCTAAGTGTATTCTGTAATGTCAATATATTAGAATATGTTAATGAGCGATTATTATTTTGCTTTATAAGTCTTCATGTACGGAAATAAAATTCAAAACATTGTTACACTTCATATAGCATTGCCTAATGATTTTATAAAGGAAGTAAGTCCGGAATGCATCCTATGTCCTGTAAATCTATGAAATACAAAATTGAGGTCAATGAATAACCCAAACAATCAATAATGTATAGATCCGCAAGTTATCTATGGAACATAAATTTCCAAGTTGCCAATTTTGAATCCTATTAAGTTTTTCTTGGTTTCCCAAAAACTATGGTTGTAGGACTTGCTTCCCTATTCAAATCACCGATTCAGTGTTGCTGTCTCCTTAAGGCTGTAAAGGCCATGATCTCTAAAACTCATATAAAAGAATGTGATGTAAACTTGAAATGACGTTATATTATTGTCACCGCGCCCGCCGCATCTAATTGCCGACAGCAGCAGCGTCACCCATCGCATTATTGTCGGCACTACCGCAAGGGAGCCGAAGGAAAGAGACAGAGAATGGCCGCATTGTTGGGGCGCTTGCCGAAAGAGAGAAAAGGATAGAAGCTTCTGGAATCTTCCTCTTTGTATTCCACCGAATAACTGAACTTTCCAGAATAGTGCCTGGGAGATATAAATAGCGGTAAAGTGCGACAGGAGTCAGTCAGACGTATGTGAAGGTTGAGTAGTCGTGCCGACGGAGACGGACAGACGTATGTGAAGCCGACGGAGAAGAGTTAGTTCTTTGTGTTACGAGTTCGGAGCCGTGCTGTTGGAGAATCGAAAAAGACTTTCTTGCTGTTGCAACGAGTGTACAAAGTTACTGTTTACGGAAATAAAAGTGTTTCTTTATCTCGACTACATCAGTCTACTTTACTTCACACCCGCAACCAAAAGTCACATTATTCAGTCTTGGGGGAAACAATTTAATGGCAGCTCCCAAGAATTCAAAACGGGTGACTGAAGTACTGCCAACTTTACAATGGGAATTACTACTTTTAAATGAGTCAGTAAATACTGTTTTGCGATATTTAATGCCGAGAAGTGATTTAATGCAGAAGTATTTTAGGGGTGGTTCATGGCCGAGCGGTTAGACCATTCGCCTATCACCAAGGCGTTCCGGATTCAATCACAGGGTACTCGTGGTGTACGAAGCGTCAAGGCGGGATTTCTCCGGGTTCTCCGGTTTCCCTCGCAGCTCATACAATCAACTGCTCCATCATCGCATTTCCGTTCATTCACTTCGTCACTCTCATACCTGGGGCTGGGCTAACCACCCGCTTCCAGGTCTTCATTCTGTCTGATCCATAGCTTCGTCTGCTCCCTGACAGGCATCTGACCCTAGGCACTGACTTGTTACTCCTAGGGGGTGTCAGTCCTCATACGAGGAGGGCAGTCAGATAAAGAAAATAAAAAGAAAGTATTTTAGATGTTCACGTAAGAAAGTATTTTAGATGTTCACGTACTCCTGTACTCTAACACAGAAACTGCACATAGACAAAACGTTTTGTAAACTAGACTATACTCCAGCACTGATTGTGGTAGCGTATCTATTGCGAAATTTTTGTTTCAACAACTACAAAGTTTGAAACACTTGTGTAAGCACCAACACAATCCCAAATAAACGTCCATGTGAAACACAATGATGTCTACGAAAGTGAGGATAAGTTGCTTTAAATTCAACAGTTTACATACCTGCAAGATAATGCCAGTGTTGCCAAGCAAACAGCTGCAATTAATATTAACTACGGCCATGTTTAACCACGGGGAGAAATTTAGGTGTTGCTGGTATTAATGCCAACTGAACAGACTGAATGTTACCAAATATAAGTATAGACCACCATAACGGGGGAAATATGTCACAGTTGGTATTTGGTGAATTGCAATAGCTTGAGCTCTCTATAGTGGTGATGCCCCTTCTCTGGCAAAAGGAGATGGTGACACAGGCTTAATGTTGTGGAAGATGTGATTGACAGCCCTGTAGCAACAGGTAGTATGTGACGTCACTGCTGTTGCATCACGCTTCAGGGTGTGGACGTGGGCTACGATGAGCACTGGGCAGGACCGCACCTTCAAATAAAAACCACACAACTCACGTGCATAGAAAGTATTAAAAAGTCATAAATGTTGCGCGGTGTATGCAATTGGACTTGGGAACTGGGAGTCTCTCCAACAGAATTACTACACAGACACACTAGCCCGAGGCATTTGGGGTCATGTCGTCTGATTAAGCAAGCAATGACACTCCCCTTTGTGAAGGAGGCACAGTTACCATCAAATTACCTTTCATTAAGCTAATTCATCTGCAAAATCTGATCAAAAATTGTGAAAAATTCAAATATTAATTTTTAAAATAAAATAACACGACTTCGAAACTTTATGAGAACATAGTTTATCTGTTCTTGGCACGTTTGAATTACCAATTAACTGAAGCTATGGATGCACAAGTACATTCTTATTAGCAAGTGCAAACTTTTTCTCAGCATTTTTCCTACTCAAAATGCTCCACACAAGGTAATGTTTTGCTCATTATTATTTATTTATGCCAACAAGAGCAGCCCCGGATAAGCGGAAGATCCGTGGTTCAAATCCCGGCTGTGGCATTGAATTTTTCAGTCCTGATTCCACCTCTTAAATGTTTTGCCAAGTTGTTTCAAAATGTTTGCACCGCCTCTCAAAATTAAATTTAAAAAAAACTATATACTCTTTTAAAATGGTGCTCCAATTTTAAGAAATATAATTAACTTTTGAAAAATCAAGAATTTTGGAGAGCTGAAACCGTGATAATGTTTCTGGAATAATTAGAGGTTAATATAAAAGTATGAATTGACAGACCTTCTTCAAAGCTCATTTACTACAAAACTTAAATTTTTGATGTCAATATTTGTAAAAATGCATTGTGTGAAGCTGACCTTCAAAATAAAACTTAATATGTAAATAATTATGGAAGCAAGATTTTTGAACTTGTGAAAAATACTATTGTGGGTAATAATTGGTAGTGATTTCAAAATTGTGTCGCGGAAAAAGCGGCCGGTGAAAAATGCGGTATGTGAAAAAAAGCTGCCAACCTTCTAGGGCAGTTACATGAAGAGGGATGTGGATGCGTATGCGTATGCGTGCGCGTGCGTGTGCGAGTACTGCTGTACGTTAGCGATTATAATTAATACTCAAGCATAGCACTGACCCTAAGTGTAAATAATTCTGAAAAGTACCTCGATTAAACACGGATTCCCATCACATTTTCTAAAGCTAATGATGACATGCAGTGCACGATACCTGGCCGGCTTTTTCACATTCTTGATCCCTTAAAACCAAACCATCCACACTCAAGTACCACACAATCCCCTGGCCGCTTATTTCCAACATTCCCTTTGGCAGCTTACTTAACAGACCGCTTTTCTCACACATTCATCTTACATGCTGTACACTCTCAAATGCATTTTACATAATACATATTTTCACGTGGTCACTTCCTGCGTTAAAACTAGTGTAATATCAACGTTAGTTTTTGGAGTACTGCATTGTTGTATCGTTTTACGCCTAAGGGGGGACTAAATGACGACAATTGCCAACAACTAAATTCTTGGGTTTTAGTGCAGTCTTATCATTGTAGATATATTACCTACTTACGTTTCAAATACACTACGTATTTGCCAAGTCCAAATCTCTGCACTTCAGCTGCATAGAACAGTACTCTAAATTCTGCACCATTTCACAAAAGGAAAAGAAAAATGCATAACTCTTTCACAGCTTGTGGTAGAACGGTAAGCTTTAGTCCATCTTTTAGGGAAAGAGTTTCCAAGAAATCGTCACTGTTGTTAATTATAGAGCTTCTATATGACTTCCTTATTTGCGACTGTGTCCAAGCTTGTTTTCTTCATTTTTGCTTTCAACTGCTTTCTCTATGAATTACACCTGACTCATGTTGTCATAAACTATCCAACAGATCTAAATGACATTTTGGAATGATAGACATAAAGGCTTGTTGTGGATCTACTTTGGTGTTAATAATATGACTCTCATGTTCTTAAAAATAATTGGCTATACATTTTAATCAAAAGATGGCATAAAATAAGGAAAGTATGCTATCTTCCTTAATATACAAATTGGTTACATAAAAGTAGATCAGTTATCTGAAAAAGCTGCGTTTACATCCTGTAAAATGTTTGTTCTGATATCTTCAATTGTTTCTGAGACAATAAGTCGCGAATTTAGCAGATTTAACTTTGGTGCGATAGAAACGTTTAATACTCCCTTAGTTCGTGTTCCAAATGTCATGTTTAGTTACGCTTATCATGTTATAATTATTTAATTGTTATACTATGCTTTATATATAAACTCACAAGTCATATATTTTTAAAGTTATATCCGCTACTTAAGATCAGGATATTCGTTTATCTCAAACACAGTTGAGTTAAATCTTCTCCAATTATAAGCATTAATGTAATTAAGTATTCTTTATTTCTCTGCCACGTACGCCACGTTTTGCATTCCATTCAAACAGTTGATGCCAAGAATCCACTGCAAATACACGCTTTGTTGTCCACCTTTTAGTGTATGTCCTTCAACACCAGAATTCAATAACGAAAAGTCGGTTAAATGTCAAACTTGGATTTATGCTGAACATCTTCCAAGAATACGAAACGAAGATTTTCAGGAAAATTGCCTCACACAAAGGTGCGCTTTACATAGAACATTTTGAGAATTTTTCTGAGAATAGCTTCCGAAGTTCTCTTCATTCTGAATGACTTTAGCATAATTGATAGGTAAATCGTAAGAGATAGACAACATCTTATGGCAGAAAAATGCAGAACTCGTTACATCAACCGATTTATGTTTAATATTCAAAGTGTGCGTATGTGCGTGCATGTTTATATGCGTGCGTACGTGCATGTGGAGTTAACCATTTCTAAGATTACCTTATCATTTGTTTGAATTTTCAAATACTTATACTTTTTTCAAATGGGAAATCGTTATTCTTCTCTCTCTCTCTCTCTCTCTCTCTCTCTCTCTCTCTCTCTCTCTCTGTGTGTGTGTGTGTGTGTGTGTGTGTGTCTGTCTCTGTCTCTCTCTCTCTCCCTCTCTCTCTCTATCCCTCTTTATGTCAATTTTCCCACTTGGCCATGCAAAGAAACGGAGTTTCAAAGTCGTCACATACTCTTTAAATGTTAGACTAACATTCAAGTCTACTGTATTTCCATTGTACTTACTAGGAATTGTGTCTTAAAACCATTTATACAAATAGTTAACATACAGTAAGCAGAATAATAAGAGTTTGTAACAATAGTTTATTGCAGAATATTTTCTTTATTTTTTCTTTTCTTCAATTTTCTTCCATACAACATTATTTTCTCAGAAGTAAAGCTGAATGTTGGATTATTTATTGCATGGAGAGTAATGACATTGGTGCTGTAGGTATAATGTTATGATTGCACTTAGGATGAGCGATCCAAGTGACAGAGGTAGTAATGCTACCAAGCCAGTTGGGCCGTTGCGATTCCACTTGAAACAGGTTTCGTTGGGCGAGGGCTCCGTTCCCGGGACCTTTCGCAGTACACAAAGGTGAATGTCAGGTAATTTTAAGCGGCAATGGTGTGTGCTCCTTTTGCGCCGTCATTAATTCATGTTGTTCAACATCCCAAAGAAATTCGGCGGTGTATAAGGGACACTAAACGCATGTACTCAGCGATATGTCTTTTGTCAGTTTGTCCAGTAGGGGTTCTACCTTACTGGCGCCCAGGTCCCTTGGTGAGCCTAAAATAACCGACGATAGATCTCTAGTAAACTACACACTTTGAATGGTTATATCTAAATGTTTGCACTTGCAATGCATATAAGTCATATGATTTATATAAAACTCTACATTCTCACAGTTTACATTTTCGTGTTAAAATGTCAATGAACGGCGCATTAAAATTATACAATAGCCGAAACCAAAGCAATATTTACCTACTAATACCTACTGCTTCTAGAGTGTTTTCCAATTACATTTCTTTTATTAAGAAATATTCCACAATACAATGGATCTGCTTCATCCCACAACGATCTCCTGCCTCCATAAGTCCCTGCCCATAACATTTTCCTCCTTTAACCCTCTTCTCTCCATATCCCTTTTCGCCCCATTCATCCAACATTCCTTAGGTTTCCCTCATCTTCTTTTCCCTTCTACTTTCCAATTCAGAGTTTTATTGAATACTTGATCCTCTGGCATTCTAAGCACGTGCCCATACCATCTCAGGCGTCTTTCTTCTAAATTTCCAAAATGTCTTTCTCAACTTGCATGATTTCCCTTATTCTAACATTCGAACTTTATCTTTCCTGGTTTATTCGTCTCCAAAAATCCATTTCTAATACCATTAATTTGTTTACTTGTCCGTTTATGGTCGAAGTTTCAGTGCGGTATAATAATGTGCCTTGGATTAGTGCCTGATGCATTAACTTTGTAGCTCTATGTAAAACATTTGTGCCCCGTAAAACTGAATTGAGTATTCCTATAATTCTCTTCCCACCAGTTATTCTTCTTTGAATCTCATCCTTTTGTATTATAGCCCCAATACATTTAAAATAATCAGCATATGCTATTTCTTCTGTATTACACGCTAGCTTTTCTTCTAACCACATACATTACATACTTATCTACATTACCAATACCCACCCACCCACCTTCTACCTACCTACAATTATTTGATAAGGGGGATGAATATTTACTCGTCTTCTTGATGTTAAAGTTGAATATGTGCTATGTTTTTCTCGTTTGGAAATCTGAACAGTTACTAACGTCCTCCAACGTAATGTCATATCTAACGGTGAATGATGCTCTAATGAGCCCGGGGTCCATGGAGGTTTAAGTTACCCGACATTCGTCTTCTCAGGATAAGGGAAAACCTCGGAAAGACACCTTACCCGGATAACTTACCCTAAGCGGGATTCGATCTCGCGACCTGTTGAACGTGAGGCAGACACGCTAACCATCACGCTACCGAGGCGGGTTGTTTAATTAGAAATAAATGTAATCATTTCACTGTAGTGCCTTATACCTGTCTGCAGGTAACGCGACATAATGACAACTTTGCATTTATGTATTTATAAGTATCTTGTAGAAGTTAAGATGAAAATTGCATTTAATACACAGCAAAGGCACTGGGAGTATTGACCTTGAAACCGACCAAGTTGGCTCTGTGGTAACTTGTAAGGCTCGCATCCAGCAGATCCCAACTTGGATTCCCGTTGACCAACCTTGGTGATTTTCCCTGATCGTTAGGCAAATGTTTGGGTGGTTTCCCATCTACCACGATTTCATTTCCATGATTTCCCTACTATTCTGTTTACCACTCAAGTTTCAGGTGTACTTGGGTTTCATGGCGTATGGCGGTGCCGAACACATGGCGCATATGTTTGCTCAAAGGAAAGAGTATTCTCTATGGAAACCAGAGGGCTGATTAGTTCAAAGGGTCGTTCATCGCCCTCTCTTGGCAGGTCCAATAGTGGAACGGGTCTTCGAGCCTGGTGCTGTTAGGGACTACCGCGCGTGTCTGTGGCCTGCCTACGGCCTGTAGCTTCCTGTGGTTCCTTCGCTTCACCTTTTTCTCCTAGAGGCGTGGTAGCCACAACAGATCTCTTTGTTGGTGGTGGTGCATGAGGTAACTCCTTGTATCCTATTGGTCTTGGAGATTTACCGCTGTCATTGCTACTCTGTGTATTAGAAACTGTCAATTTTGACCAGCACCTCGAGCGTTCTAGGTCATAGATGGGGAGAACTGATGCATTGTATCACTTCCCCTACATCCCCGTCCACTGCCTCACAATGGTTAGCTACCAGCCCACGCCTTCCGCTATTATCTGTCTACCTCAGAGCACCAGCCAGCCCTTCAAATTGTATGAGTAAGTACAGAGGGTAAATACTTGATGGCATCCCTGTCACCCCTCTTCCCCATGCCTGTTCCAGATACTGCTAACCGGCAGCCGAGCCTGCTGTGCTTGCCGAGCGGGTGGGCCCACTGGAAAGGAAGCATTGTGAAAGCCACTTACGTCTTACAGAAGGTATTGGAAGTGTTGTCCCTCGGCTTGTACACGGAACTGACATTGGGAGATAAAATACCTATTCACTCAGAGGTGTTTATTTTAAAAAAATAATGAAATTTCATGGCGATTTTTTGCTTCAGTTCTTATTCTGTGTACGTGTTTGATCCATATACTATATCGTTTGACTGTCCACACAGATAAAAGTCATAAGAGATGTGGTGAATTGGGGGAAGCACACTAGCCATACACCATCTGTAATAATCGTAATGTCAAACAAATGTGCTTTACTCTCACCCAACGAATTAGTCGTCGCGTGAAGTTTCGCTAATTTCTGAAGATTATCTTCGCCGAGTCATTGGACGCCTTATCCGAAGATGTTGGCAGTGCATGCAAGCCAGCAACTTCTGTAAAAGGTAAATACCCAACCGGCCAGATTCGGTCACTCTGGTAGAGCTGCTTCTGAAATGTTCCAGATGCTTGCCAAAATTCACCTCTGTGTATCTTTCTAATTATAATTTTATGGAAGATTTATTTGAAACAAAAAATATGGATAATCTAATGATCCACTTAGTATATATGGGAGATAAATAGAATATTTCGTAAACAATAACTTAAAGCAGTACTCTAGACTTTGCATGGTTCTCCTAGACAGGCAAAGCCTTTGTGAATGTTGTTTCATAAAGTATAAGTAGCACTCCCAAGTATGAGGGGGCTACGTTCAACAGAAACATCCAAAGGGTTCTATACATTTGGGGACATATAAGACTGACACCTGTATGGGTGACAGAAGTCGTTAATGCACGGATTCGAGAACGGGAGGTCTGCGGTTCAAATACCACAAGGACCGTTCAGATTCTCCTCAGTTCTCAAAACAAGCAAATGCCTAAACTTTAGGCCTGGAACATTTCCTTCCCAAATTATGTACCCTAGTTATAACCATATGAGGTAAGAGTGGGTTTCATACACTCAAAAGGTATGAAGGTAAATCATTCACCATTCAGATAGAAACAATCATATTTCTGTTGTATAAGATACAGCTGGATTGTAATTGCCGGTGCGCTGCAAGATTTCTGAAGCTGTCGCATGAAGCACTCTTAAATCCCATCGACCTGGACCAGGATCGAAAACAGAGATACAGCGGCAAACCACTCCACACAGAAAGAACCCCAGAGTTCCTGATAAAGTAGAGCAATATTTGGAAGCTTTCCCATGCATGTAATATGTTTTGCCTCACCAGTACTTTTTACGACTGCATGTGCAATAAACTGTCCTCCACAAGCCACTATTCCTTTTGTGTGTCTTTGTTAGTTTCATGAATACGCGTTGCTGGAATTTTACGGCGTAGTTGACAACCACATCTTTATGCTAATAAATGCTGTGTAAGAAGTGTGTTACGATATTGGATTTACAAACAACTGCCTGACAAGAAAAGAGTATAATAAAACGACGAAGCTCTAAGAAAATTTTAAACGATACTCAAAATTGCTTTCACATCAAGAGAGAGACTCTATAACATAAACCTCTTTCTGAAAGGTTTAAACAAAATTGCTGTCACTTATACAAATATTTGCGATTAATATTGTACACACATATGTAACTTCCATAGTACCAAGAGATTTGGCTCCGGGATAACATGTTGTGTTCGCGTTCTGAACATGCCGGGTTCGATACCGTTTACCTCCCACGCTGAGTTTATGGTTTTCCATGCTGGGTAGGCGAATTCTGGTGCGGTTTCTTATCTATCTCGATTTCCTTTTCCTCATATCCCTTTCCCTCATATCCCTTTCATTTCGCTTCCTTCTCATGCTTTAGTGTGCTTCTAGATTTCGTGGCGTTAGGCGGTGACGGAAAGATGGTGCCGACGCTTGCTCCAAGAGTATTCCCCGTTGATACTAGAGGACTACTTGGTTGCATGGGTCGTTCAACTGCCTGCAAAACCAGCTCCTATCACGTGATTTGCTCCATGTGTCGAAGATATTCTGATGTCTTTGATTGGCTAAAGTTAGATATGAATCAATTCTTACTGGATAAAAGCTGATTAGCAAAAAATTCTACTCCAACCAGTTAAAGACGCAGCCCGCTTTAATGCAGTATCTCAGTTGTGATGTCAGTCCGATTATAAAATGGACTATACCGGAGGTTCCCCCGTCTGCCTACAGAGTTCCGGAGGTGGTAATACAGAACTAGAAATGAAATCGTAGTTTATGGAGTCTGACAGAACATGTAGCCATCTCGGTGGAAGCCAAGTACTCACTGCTTCTGTGGTGTGGTGGTTAGCATGCTAGGTCCCAAATCCAGAGGTCCTGGGTTACCATCCGTTGCTGTAGAGTGGGAATTTTTCTTTTGCCAGGATTGTTCCCTAGCCTCCTTAGGGTCTGTAAGTATGAAATAGAGTCTTAATGTGTGTATAATTTAAAGACAATCCAATGTTTAATACAAACACTAAACGAGTGAGCAGCTTTGCTATGAGCAATTGTTCCAAAGGCAAGTTAAGGTGCCCAAATGAAAAGAAAAAGCCCTACAGTCCATAGTTTATCTAACAAAAGGAATGGCTCATTCAGTTTCAGCAAATTAAATAAGAAAACCCTTAAGAGGCCAAACAGTTCCACAAAGATCGAGGTTTTTACGAATAATGATAAAGTTCTACCAATAAGGTGGATTTGTTATTTCTGATTTCATAATATGACCAACTAAGCTCGTGGTCTGAATTTTCGTTTCTTACTTCAAGCGGCACCTACATAATTCAGTCATTCAGAGGCTAGAGAAAGTATGTATATTTTACCTGTAATGCCCCTTATACTATAATGGAAAAAATGACACTCTACAGCCAGACACTTCCTATATAGACTGCTGTTGTTAATAGGACAGAACTGGCGAATCCACTGAAGGTCAACTTGACACTTTCTCCATGCAGTAACCTCGTTGACTTTGTTGAACTTGCAAGCTTGGGGACCCGCTCCTAGGGTAAGCATCAACTGCAGCTAGAAAGATCCTGGGACAAGAGTGCCATTGGATTCGTGTGTTTTACCTGAATGCGTTTTTATGGCTATAACATGAGATCTGTGGCTGTCAAGGATTAGTTGCTTGAACAGTTTGTCGCCAATTGCCAGACTAGCATTTTCCATATAATTTACTGGTAAATATTCAGTATTACAAAACTGTTTGTTCTTTAGCTATAGGCTAGAGTTTTTAAAATTCGAAATAAATATTCTCTGGAGTCACTGAAAGACAAAGAGACTGAAAAGTCGTCTAATTGGGTTTGTAGTATCAAATATTTCCTTATCTCATTCAATTTTGAAAATTCCTTACCTGTATACTAAATACTTGTTAACGTAATTAACTATTCTCCCTAAATAGACAAATATTTATGCGTTCATGTGATAATCTGAAGGGCCAGGAGTTAAGAGGAGTGTCTAACTAAAGAGCACAGCACCGTGTGTAAGCCATATTGTGCTTCCAATGCGACCTTGGAGGAAAGGCGACCAGATCCGGTCAATGATGTGTGCTAGCAAGGACGGGGTCGCTAACGATTCCGAAATGGCGCCAATTTGATGCCGACTAGCCCTGCCGTCAACCTGGAGATCCCGGATGTGAAGAAGACAGCAGATCGTCAAATTTAAGGGAAAAATCTTTCCATACCGTCCTGCCGCAATGCACCAGCCACCGTCGCCTGGTCCTAAGCCATGAAGCGTATGAAAGCAAATGTTTTGGACAAGAAAGTATGGACAGAAAATTCGTAATAGAAGGGAAATCGCCCCAGAATTCACCCAGCGAACAGGGAAACTACGATAAAACCCACGATCAGACTGCCTGGCCCGTTGGGAATCGAACGCGGAACTCCCGAATATAAGCCTCATACGTTACTGCGTAGCAATCTCGCTCGCTATTTGAAGGGTTAAGGCCTTAAGGAACCTTCCCTGAATGTGTAAATAAGCTTGATTTGCTTGATCTTCTATCATCCCGTATCAGTAGGCACTAACATAGGAGACATTGAATTCAGTTTCTGGTATATCTTTGCGTACACACACGCACCTTAACAGGTTGCTTCCCCGCGCCTCCCCGTCACTCCGCTTCTTAAAGCGGTTGTAAGAAAAGGTTATAGGACAGGTATTTATGTGAAAGTCTTGGCTATTCCTTAATGTAATTTCCTTTTTAAATGCACAGCTTACCGATGTTATGTTCCTTTAGTCGCTATTACCGGTCTGAAATATGCATAACGCATAAATGTTAATTGTAGGAACTTTCCAATGGATCCACATTCCGGAAGGATTCTTTTAAGTATTAAAAATGACGCGCAAAGTGAGAAAAGATGTAGTAGCTGTCGACTTGGATAATTTTGGCCCACATCTCTTCCCAAGTTAAACATATCCGTTGATAAAGTTTTCTTTCTGAATAAAACAAGAAGAAATAGCAGATCAGAAAAATGAAGATGGATAATGTAGATGACAAAAGCGAGAAGTATCAGCTTTCAGTTGCAGTTTGTTGTAATATAATTTACTCAGATGATAGCCAATTCTTCCACTACCTTGAAGGGTACACAACTTTAGGACAGGCCAGATAAAGGTAACAAAATCTTAATCACAACAAAAACCATCCAGATCATTTGTCAGGTTCCAGAGTGTTCCAGTGACAGCGCTGTTGCCTTCTGAACATTTAATTAGTCGTGAATCTCTCTCTCTCTCTCTGACGCACACCCACACACGTCTGTCTCAACTAGTGCCACTATTAACAGAAATTTGAAATTCGGTTCTAATCGTGCTGTCAGGAAACACTAGCTTTACTTTGAATCTTCCACCACCTTTCAGTGAGTTGCTTTGAAACTTCTGACGGGATCTAGGTGCTATACTGTGCTACAAAATTAAAACTTTAGGGTTGATAAATGTTGAAATTAAAAATACAGAAGGTTTTGAAAAGTTGTAGGCCCAATTACCTCAGAAAGACAGACATTTTCCTCGTAACCTTTTCATATTCCTGGATTTCTTCCTATTCTGCCTCTGCTTCTTCCCTTATTTTCACCTATTTTCATTTTTCTCTTAATATTCTTCCTTTTCTCCCCATTGTTGTTATACTTATGTTTATTGATTTACAGAAGTAAATGTAAAGCTTAATACTTATATACATTTTTATTTGCATTCACGAGGGAAGATATTAAATGGCTATATTATTTACAATTTTAGTTGCACAGATTTTACAAATTGGCATCGTTGGGTTTGAAATTTGCCATTTTAAGATTTTTATGCCTCCTATAACCAACTTATTTTTAAATTTAACTGTTAAAATTAAACACTTAGAACTAAAACTCCAAAGACATGTTTTAAATACGTGAGCCAGGAAACTTAATGAGTATTGAAACACGCAACAAAACAGAGGAATTGCCAACTTAATATGCCTTATAAATAACTGAAGCTTAGTTGTGGTGATATTTTAAGATAAACTAACTCCCTTTTTGTAACCCTGTCTTGCAGATGCCGAATTTATTTGAGCATTCATTCATTACTCTTCCCTTCTACGCTTTGTATACCCTCAGGAGAAATTCATCATGCAGTCACAGAAGAAATTGCACCACAGGTGTAAGTCCAGGGAACAAATAATTTCAAAACAGAGACAAACTAATTAACCAGCAAACGAGAATGAATCCCATAAGTTGCTGTATTTTATTTTAATCTTTAGGTAGAATCTCGATATTTATTGCTGGAAGGATGATCGGAATGATGGTGGCCCATTTGGAAATTAGCAGTGTTACATTAAAAGCATTTGCATAAGCAATGCGTTACAAAGAGCTATGCTCATTAAGATTGTATAATAATGTATTTCTTCTATTGCGATGATTATCTACCTCAGAAAACTGTAATATGCAACAGTCACAATCCTTCCCCCTAACTGTTAACCGCCATACACATATTGCTTATTGCACATATAAATTAACGTTATCCACTTCTAGAATCTCATGATGAATGTTTATAGGAAATACTTTCAGTTACTTAATGAACATGCCGGGTAATCCAGGAAGTAACGACCCTTTGCCTACTCTTGAGGTGAATTTTTAATGCTCAGGTGTTCTAACCTGTAGAAATTTATAGTCAATTAAATAAAGTGTATAGTGATACGTGAAAGTTGTTTTAAACGTTCAACAATGTAAAAAAATGTGCATAAAGAAACTCCACCCCGTGGCCCGTCACTCGACATAGATTACTTGAAGTATCAAGTGAACAACAAAATCGTGTAGCCCCTGGTGAGTTACAGATTATTTTTTTTTTTTCCTGAAGACATTCTTTCCTTGGGGAAACTGTGTCCCAACAATTGACTTAATGGACTGGGTGTAACCAACTACAACACGGGAATTCTAAAAGTTGGTGGACAGATATGACTGCTTGAATAACGGAGAGGATTTGTGAAGAAGTGAAGTAAGCTTCAATATTGGAAGTGAAGTGTTTTTAAATAACTTTTTTTTGGATATTTTAAAAGCCAAACGGTTGTCGTTGCCTGGTTGGCCCTTGCAGTAATGCATGTTTTGTTGTACTGGGTGGCTCACAGAGACACTGAGTGGCCTACTCCTCGGTCGCTGCAGGGGCCCTCATTGTGATGTGCTGAAAACTAAAAGAAAAGAAGAAAAAGAAGATACGCCCTACTAATGCACAATACCTGTGTGGTTGGTATGAGGATGTGCAGCAACAGATCCTCTTCTAGCTTTTACAATCACAGGGTCTTTTCGCCGCACAGGTACACAAACGACATATCAACTAATTTATTGTTTCTTAATCCTGGCTGCCTCATGATAACAGAGTGACGAACCAATCACAATAACGGAATCCGAGTCATACAGTTACCAAGCTTCAGCATGAGTCCACCAGGAAGTTGTGCTGCAACTGCGCAATAATACCCACTCCCAAAGGTATAAGGGCCCTGAGTAAGTAAGCCACCCAACTTACTGCTCAACATTTATCCGAGCCACCCAGTAGGTACATAGAAGGTAATACAGTCTTATATAAGCTCTTGATAAATAAAATAGGAATGGAACTAGACGGTTAAACATGACGCATTAAAACTAATTAGCTAACGTCAAATTATAATAACAAATACAGGAACTGCAACTAACGTCCATAAAAAATTTGCGCTTAGTTTGTAAAACAAACGATCGGTGAATAGAGTAAGCAATTTCCAAGTCGCAAATTTTTAACCAAACAAGAACTCAAGAAATGCTGAATCCTAGAAATTACCGCCAAATGATTCAAAATATGCTCTAAACATCATAATAAGCTAAAACTAATAAATTGCTTGTACCTATAATAAGGAGATTAACATAGAAAACTAATAAGAAAAATAATATAGGAAGTTAATAAATTAATCAGTATACAAGGAAAGTAAAATGTAAGTCTGGATATTAAGACGAAATGAAAAAGCAAAATGTATTTTTACTAGAGTGTTGATCTCTCGTTACAACATTGACTTGAATATAGGTAGGTAGCAGTTAAAGAAAATAGGTAGCGAAGCGGATGAAAGGACACCCGCAGAGAATCTCTCAGAACGAGTAGTACCTATCGCAGCAAATACTTGCCACAAAACAAGGTACAGAGATAATTGAGGATCGGAAGTAGACAGCAATGACCTATCATGTTGTTAGAACGAATAAGAGCAAGAAAAACGATGGTGGTGATTATTTCAGCGATAACGAAGTTGATGATAATGACCGTGTTGGGAGATAAAATCTCACATATGACGTTGTATAAGCACGGAACGGATCAAGCGTAACTTAAAATTTATGAGGTGAACACAATGAAGTGAACCTCTGTTATCCCGTTTTGCAACTAGGCAAGTTTTCGAAACGCACACTTAATGTACGTAACCTAGAAACTGCCACAGAGCATGACGTATGATCATGCGTTGTTTCACTTTTCGGCTGTGCTAAGCGGTAAAGTGTAGGAACCGGTTTGGAATTTTCAGTAGCGGCTCCTGTGAAAACAATTGAAGATCGGCTGGAAGGTGGAGAAGCTGTTGAGTAATTGCCTGTTATCTGATGTTTCATATTGTGCCCGCTCGGAGCGTTGCTGCCGCATCTACTACGCTACCTGAAAACATTATACAGATTTGAAGCGAAGAATGTCTAAATCGCGGTTAAGGCACAAACTAACACCTGCAGTGGTAAATATGGTATACCTACTCAACATGTACCTTCACCTTTCAATCTTGGATTTTAGATCGGCTTATACACCTTACACACTAATGTGCCAACAATGTGCATAATCAGCTTCAAGCTTTTTGGACAAACGTAGTGATTTGCTGAAATGAGGATTTGAGAAGGGGACCAATAGGGGTGCCGAGCATGTTACAGCATGGACGGGAAGTCTGCAGCTCCTCTCTCACCAGGAGTGGAACGTCCACTACATAATAGTATCGAATTGATTTGATCACTGTGTGAGTTAACTGAAATCAAGCATTTAGTATGTGATACATTAAAAAAGATACATAACAATGCATGTTCATTTATTCTACATCTGATTTTCGCTGATGCGAAAACTAAGTTTTACCATTATATATCATTCTATACCTACTACTAGAAACAACTCTCGAAAAAGTAGATATAATGCTCATAAAGTAAAATATTTAGGACTTAATCTACTTTAATACAGAACCTACGATGTTGTGGGTGTAAATAACCACTTCATTAACCACAAATAGATACTGTCGGTGTTTCCGACCCCTGGCTAATTGGAACCTTTTTTTAATATGAATGAATAAAATAAATAAAACAATTCGTTTTATTATAACCTATAGAAGGTACAACACCAAGACTTATATTCCCAGCAAAATTTTATTATGAAACATTTTTCAAAGCTATAGAAAATGAGAACTTGAAATATTAAACCAATTAAAAAAAGAACTATAAATTAATATTCGAATAAGTCAAGATTACCTGTATGTTACTGCATGGCACGTCATATACCAGATTCATGAAGAAATAGCTTCTAAAACCTGCCAATAGGATGCATTTGTCTCAACAGTATTCAATAAACAAACTTTATCAATTCGTACAACAGGCAACACGAGGATTGTTATGTCATTGAAACGGATGTTCTAAAACTATGCTCAAGAAGAGGCTTTATATGTATGCAAAAGCAAAATTCAATGACTTGGCATCTCTGCAGACACACTTCAGCGAATCAATGTTTATACAAGTTACCCACATGCTAGACCGAGCGAGACGGCTCCGCGATAAGGTATGAGGCTCCAATTTGGGAGGTCTCGGGTTCGATTTCCTTCTGGCCGCCTATAGACTATTTCGCTGTTTACTCGGATCGATAGGCGAGGTATAAGGTGGTTCCCTTGTATCACGAATTTCTTGTCCCATTCAGTTCCTTTCATCTGTTTCATGTTTGTAAGACCAGGCGACGGCAGTTGATATTTTGCGGCAGGACGGTAGAATTTGTGCTCTGTAATGATTCCTTCTTGGCGCTGGGACCCCCGCCCCCTTCCTTGCTGTGAGCTGTTTCGTGTATTCCCAGGTCTCCCAGGTAGCGGGTGGCCTCATGATTGATGGTATGTTGGAATCGTTAGGGACCCCGTAGTTGTAGCGTTCATCGTTGTTCAGATTCGGCCCCTTTTGGATCTCCCCTTCAACCTTTCCTCCCAGGGGACGCGTTGGAAGTAAAAAGGGCCCACTATGGCCTAAGTGAGGTGCTGCGCTTCAGTTACTGGAAGTACCTCGGTTTCTGACTACTCATCTGCTATATAACAGAAGATGATAACATGGAGGTATGCTGAAGAAATCCAGTTTTCAGAAAATATTGTGACGCCGGCCACGGCGCACAACAAAGGATAGTCGGGACCAAGCTGCTTCAGACCATATACCAGACGCGAGCAAACACTTGACAACAAACGGAGTGGCAGAACCAAAAGGTTTTTCTCCAGATGATTCGAGAAGTGTCCGGCGGTCGCCTTGTTTGAAGAAATTCGAGAAAGATCTGGCTACATCTTCGCCGCTATAAAAGCTTGCGGAGCGCCTGAGGGCAAGTCGTTTTTGAGTCGGTCAGTGTGTCAATGAGCGCCAGACAGCTGTGTGTGATACTGTCGTCGTGAAAGATACGTTGCGTGGAAGTGAAGAAGTTGCAATGGGTGTAGAGTGATTGTATCCTCAGAGCTAGTGTATGACAGACTGAGACGGTGAATAGACAGTGAAAGGACTGAGTCAAGGCTACGAGAAGAAAACCGTTGTTAGTTGTAATATCACAAAAGACTTAACGTCAGTAGAAAGGAACTGTGTTTTTATGCAAAAGTTTAGAAGAAGAGTAAAGTGAGAAAAAATAATTGGACTGGACCGTTTGTCATTTGTCACACTGGTGTCAGCAGCGGGATTCGTGAATTGTCAAATTATTACAATATCTAGCCTGTATAAATTGCTATCGTGACAATTTTTGGTTCATTTAACAGAGAACTTTGGACCCGGGTCGTATTTCTATTCCAGAGATGGAATAATAAGACAATGTGACATTTCCAGCTCTGAACATTACCACAGACACATCTGATACTATTATCTGCATTTAATCAAAGTAAATCTCTGAGGCTTCAGAATACAACAGTCGGCCTTTCATATGGTACAAAAGGTGAATCTCTCGGTCTGCTCTTGGTTTTATTCATGAAGATCATTTGTAAAACAAGTGACTACTATATACATGCGCGCATCTCAGCCTGAAAATGCACGTGTGAACAAGTGCGGGAAGATGTACCAGATAATCGTGTATGCAAATGGGGGTGGAGAAAACAAACCAAGTTACACAAACTGTGAATGCTGTAAGCAGCTGGAGACGAGATCGTTTGATTTAGGTTGCTCTCTAAAACCCAAAGCATTCTCTATGTTATCGATTGGATGAATACTTCATGAACCAATGTAAACGTTTGCTTAGATTATTAAATCGAGAAAACCTAGAAGCTGATCTACGGAGAGAAGAAACTTCTGGTGCATTCGAAATGCGTGGTTGAAGGTTCCACGCTCAAACAATCCGTTACTCTGTCTTAAAGCGTATTATAACATGTCTGATTGTCCTACCGTCTCTTTGTGTTCTAATATGGTAATCTTTAAAACATTCTTCTGTTACAGCAACTACACGGTGATTTATGAAGAACTAACAAATTTCTTTCTTTAATTATTCTGTTCGAAATTCACTCAATGCCCCAAGTTTAGCACCAAATATAGCAGAAAGTTCTGCAGTTTCGACTGGCTGTCACTAGCTGTGCAGGTGTTCATGTTTTATTCGTAATAGTTTTATTGTTGGAAACTGTTTTTGAGATTTCGTTCTGCTCAACGTGAAAATGTAGTACACATTAAATGAACCACTCTTCCTCTTACGAATTCAATTACAGCTTCTCAAAGAGCATGCCAAAGAGAATTTTGTGCTCGGAATCCTCCCCAAAGAAACAGAATACTGGGGCTGGTAAATTGGAAACATCTGTATCTCTGGTGAGTGAAAAGACAAACTTCCCACGGTTGTTGTTGACGTAAGAGCACGACTGGAGCAGTCACCCAAAAAATCATTAATATGTTTGTCGCAGGAGACAGAGTACAGCTATTGGGCGAGCGAAAATCCACATGTTATTCATGAAGCACTTGTGCACCGGATTAAAATCGGAGTTTGGTGCGCAATATCCGCACAGATAATAGCGGAATCAATTCTTTAAACAATCTGGACACTGTAGAGTACCAACGGATTTTCACGGAGTTTTCTGAACAACTATACAATGTAGAGCTGAGTCAAGGATATTTTCAGCAGGACGGCGCTACATGCCATACATTAAATGAATCCAGGGCACTAATTGCAAGGTTCTTTGATGACCGAATAATTCCCAGGAACCTGTGGCCACCGAGATCTCCGGATTTGACTTCTTTCTATGGGGCTACTTAAAAGACAGGGTTTATGCCACACGTCCCCAGACACTGGACGATCTGAAGCACATTACACAGAAGATTCAAGCTATTGGCAACAGAGTCCTCTAACGAGTGGCCAGTAACGTGGAACGGCATGTTGAGTTGTGCCTTATGCAGAATGGAGGACATTTTCAACATTTGCTATTAAGGTAAATAATCTCCCAAAATTCCTCTGCATTTCAGGTATAATACGTTGTCGCTAGCATAACTCGTTTTGAAGTAATTAAAGAAAGGGTACTTAAAAAGTGACAAAGTATTGAAAATTTGAAATCAATGACAACGGAAATGACTTATGCTACAAATAAAATTGTTTGAAACAAATTGTGTACAATGGTTTACTTATAAAGAGTTACATATACGAAATTCATTCCGAATGAAGAGCTCTTGACAGGCTATTCCTAAGAAATTAAAGATATACATTTTATTTGTTACGCAAATATTTTAAATATGAGGTATTTTAATAAAAATGGTTGTTGCCATTTTTGAGAAACAAAGCTTCCGAAACAAATTGCCATGTATAGACTGGTTTGTGCTTGAGTGGATTTTCTTGAAAATCTTCGTGTAGCATTTTTGGAACATAGTCAACTTAAATACCAAGTTTGGTATTTGTTGGTCCTTAGGTTTTGAATTATACTGCTCGCAGACACACACGTGCCTTTTCTAAACCAAAAACTGTTTTTGTGCCCAAGGAGCTCCAAACATGTATTTTCGGTGAAATCTTAGCATGGAACTTTTTGGTTCAATACAATATTTCCTCTACATATTGTAAGTACGTAGTAAGGAAAGTAAAAAGAAAGATGCAGGAAATGTAGTGTTTGTTTCCTAACTACATTGAACTCGTGTTTTGCGAGAAGAAAGTAGGAACTTGATGGGCGGATGGATGGGTTTATGGGCGGTCCTAGGATTGGCACTAAAACATCCCATGCTCTTTTGACTTTGTGAAAGGCAAGTCAAGATGCTTAACTGCTTAACAATCTGAGTTTCATCAGTGAATGATACTTCTGGATGTTTATGCACTCTCACGGCCGTATTACACCTTTAGGAATCACCAATCACCATTTCTTCTTAGGCCATTCTGAAAGGTGTAATCTTTAAGGCAATGAACCTGTTTTAACACCTCAACCGGGCGCCGGGCCTGTTCTCGACTTGGTGCCTTGTCTTACCTTTGAAGCTTCAACAACCTAATGTTCTGAAATATCATTAACATCTCCAGACTTTTTACATTCATTAGGCATGGACGTTTCAGCAAGTGATATTAACGGGAGATTAAAGGCAATATCCCGCCAATGTTAAAAGCGCTAAACTATTTGGCCCATTATCTCAAAAACTACATAAATAACATAAAATTGGACATTTTACAGGATATAGAGCATGCCTTCTAAGTTTGCTGATTTACTTTTATCCAACGATTTTCTTTATCAAGAAAGATATAATATTTACTCTATGTTATTAAAATGTATCAGCAATTATTAAACATATAACCTAATTATCTTATTAACACCAAGGTAGGTTTCGTCCGATATGACACAATGTTTGAGGACGTTAAATAAAAAAAAAATTAAAAAAAACACCAAGGTAGGTTAAAAAACAGAGTTCTTCTTAGCATCCTAAAATATAATTCAGCTATCTTCAATAGTTTCTAAGAAATGAGTCAATTATGCCACAAATCTTATAACACTAAGTTGTTGTTTAAACGTTGTGTATGGTTAACTTAAATGTTTGCACAATATAATGTATTGTTTCTCCTAATAGTCCCAGACTTGCACCTACGCCACAAGTTCCCATATTAGAGTAGTTGTATTTCGACCTCACTATAAGCTCCATAAGTGTGTCCGCAACCGTTTTAATCATCTTGTATATAAAATTAAAGAGTAAATTCCAGTTTAAAAGACTGGACAAAAACAACAGAATGACAGGCAGTTTTTGGCAATTTTTCCCCTTTAGTCTCCCCTTAAGGGTTCAAGAACTAATGCCTTCGTTTAGAATTTTTTTTTAACTTTATTGTCACTTCCATTGTACGGTTTTAGAACTTTACATACATAACAGCAATTGCTGAGCAACACAAGTTCGAAAATTGTTTGAGTCAATATGTATTTTAGGTTTCAATCGGAATTTCCGGACACGGACTGGTGATTCAGTCAATAACAGAGTCGCCTAAACGCAGTAGTTCTTCGTGCATAAAATGGACCATAATATGTTGTTGGTTATTTAATATGTGCTGTTTCTTTAATAGCATTTATATTTTGAATTTTCTAGTAATAGTATAATCCAATCTAATGCTTCACCAAAACTGCTAAGCAACACGCCCGCTCATGGAGGCAATTAGTTTGCAATGTATGCAATATGAGGATGGCCTTCCAAGACTTCCACGGTTTCAAATATCAAATTTAGTTGCAGAGGTTTTAGATGAAAGCTCCTCTTTGCGGTCTCGTATGTTTTGAAAATTCTGTTGTGATAAAAGGAATTATGGTTTAAAAACCTGGCAAGCCAAAGCTGTACATCACCCCACAGTTTAAGAAGCTGGGATTTCAACCCATACGTGAGGAAAACCGCGGTTTGACCATCTTAAGGGAGCCATCCCATGAGCTTGAGAGAGCCGAGCTGCCGAGCTTAAATAAAGAAGACATAAAATCTCGCGATTTTCTAACATGTTTACACCCCTGGCGCTTTCGTTCTTTAATGGAGGATTGAAAACGACCTGTTTAAAGCTTTAGATAAATGCAAATGATAATGGAAGACAGTTATGTGTTCAACGCGAAGAGATTTGAAATATACGTGGGTTATAAAAACTGGCAATATGTTGATATGCATTAAAATAGCCAGAAAGTAGCTTGATAAATGCTGGTCATGCCCAGTGCTGTTTCTCAAGTGGGAGAAAACTTGGATTGCTTCAGTCGAGTGTTTAATGTTACACAGAGGGCTGACGCTTGGATTGCCGCTTTCATTTACTTCAGTCATACCTACCTAACGCTAGAGCAGTGATTTACTGCTTTAATGGGTAGTACTATACTGCACCAGTAAAATAGGATGGCTACATTTAATGCTTTTTTTTAACTGAGGTTTCAGCTCAATTGCGGTACCAGGCAGTGTACGTACAGTGTGAGGTGAAAGTACATTGCAAGACTATTTATGACGTTTTATTGTCTTACCATAAACAAAAACAACAATACTATTCTTTTTGATAAACATTTTTGGTAAGTTCAGTTATTTTCAACTTTCGCATTTTTATTCTTACAGTTTTCCTTCTCGGGGTTATTGAGAACCAGACATCTAGTATTATTAATGCACTTTCAAACTGTATTTTAACATACAATCATAGATTGAAAAACACTATGAAACACGGCTGAAAAGGACATGGCACGTAGTGTTCAAGAGGGTTGCACTGAACCACAGCCAGTGGGTCTGGGACAGGAGTAATGAGTAAAGCAACAATTTTTAGTACCGCATCGTGTGTAGGAGTGTCAGTTATGCGTGAGTGTGTTCGCCCAGACCGAGAGGCCAGCCATCAGCACTGAACGAAACAACCCCATGCACACGGTAGGGTGATTAAGAATTGTGGCTTAGTTACTACAAGAAAATGGAACCCAACCTATTCCCTGGCACTCATACTTTTGCAGTAAAATACTGCCTATGTAGCCTCCTCCAGCTAAAAGCGTGCTTCTTGCTTTTAGGTACTACTGCTTTAAAACATATATAAAAAAGTAGATTACTGCCAGAGGAAGCTAGCCTAACACTGATAGGTGCATGTTGATGTCTTGGAACATAGATATCCTGGATAGTCAAATTCACCTGGTACTCTCTTAATTGCATGCATGCCATCCACCAGCTTCTGTATGCTTAGGAAATGGTACACAATATGGTTTAAAATTTCTTTGAAAAAAAACACTTATTTTTGCATATCATACCAATTTACTGTATATGTTGCCTATATCTTTTTACAAACCTCGAGTATTTTAGATTCAAACTAATTCCGATAACTTCAGAATTGCTTATAACAATCACAAATGGCTGAAGATCACAAAGATATCAGTAGTTATATTTTTGTAAATAATTCCAGATAACTAATTTATGAAAGTTTGCATATAGAGTCAAGATGAAATGGGACTGGTCCATAAATAAATTAAAGTATGTAGCATAAATTAGTTTCTTAACCATAAAATATAATCATAGTTCGACAACAGAAAAGTATGAGCTATCAACAGTAGTTGTACAAAATAGTGTTTGTCATTTAGCATGACCTGGAATAGAACCTCGGTTAGCTCCAGACCATATCAAGACTGTAGAAAGCTTAGTACAAATAAACAAATACAGAAGTGTTGTTAGTTATTAAAAATAGCCAAGCCTTGATTTCGCTTCTTAACTATAAGACCACAGAATCCTGTTTATTACTAATGAATATTAAAACGGTTTAGTTTTGGAGGTTTACTAGCACGTGAACTAACTTGCAACATCTGTGCCTTTATCAACGTTTGAAACTGGGACTGTACATACTCCCAATACGAGGTTGTAAAATTCATTATAAATGGAATATTTTGTCATATGAGCTTAGATGAAAGGATAATATTTTGGAAAATGCTCAACACTGTCGCGTGTTGAACCTCACAGAAAGTAACACATGCACCCTGGATAAAAGCCAACAGTGTGAAATAACTACATTCTTGTTGAGGTTCCACAATCTTTCATGACATATTTTAATGTTTATTTGGTAGGTATATAGACTTTTGCCTAAAGTTCAACATTAGACTACCCATACCAAAATGGCTTACATAATGGAAGTAGTTTGAGAATCAATAGACCAGTAGATATGGCATCTACCAAGCGAGGGAACCTTCAGACATTTATATCTACCTACGGCCCCCACTTTACAAGCCGAGAATCACACCTGACCTACCTACTAAGTGAAAGGAAAGGAAGGCTGTCTTTGCATATTATATGACTTTTGTCAAACAAATCTTCTTGCCCTGGCATGCTTTCCTTGTTCTAAAAGCCTTTTAAGCATACTAGTAGGGGAAGGTGATACAGTAACGAACCCCTGACGCATTTGATTAATTATCACTATTTTGTCATGTTTATTGAAACACAAAACACAGTTGTACATACATGTCACCAACCATAACACAGATTGTATCACCGAACAGACACAAGCGGCTGAGAATCAAATGAAATCTGGACATCACAAAACAGGATTCGCCGACAGCGATTATTTCTAATTTGAAAATGTTAATATAAATTGTTAAAGAAAACACACACACATTTTATCATCAATTATCCCATGAAAATGTTCACAGGTGCGTTATAAAGTTCATCCAGAAGCAGAACAATCAACGTAAGTCTATCCAGCACAAGAAAAGTTTTGAAGCCCGTAAAGATATAGAGAAACAAAGTATCAAGTTTTCTTTGACAAACTCAACTTAGAAGTAATTCTTTATTAGTGTAACTTTATTGTCCGTATCTTTAGATCCTTAACCTCATCTGAAAATTCGTGTGGTGTTAGGATCCAGTCCCACAGACGGTCCTATATTATTTATTCAGCCTCCCAGTGCAACTATGGGCATCGAGAAACCAGTTGCTGCTTGCCTAATCGACGTTGCATTATATAGGTTCTGGCTATTTGTTGCATCTTTCATATACCTACTCTTCTGTCAATCTTCGTTTCTTCTTTATTTCCAATTCATGCTGTTTTAAATTTGAAAGGGACAAACGACGCGAAACGATGCACGTCAGTTATAGGAATTATTTCCTGCCCGATAATATTCAGATTACGAAATATTCTGAAGAAAATTATAGCGTGTTAGTATTATGTGGTACTTGATAATGAAGCAAATTAATGCAAATTGATGTAGGTATGCCACCCAAATCTTGTTTTAAGTTATCATAACCATAAACTTGCTAGACTAAATAATGTTACCGACGAATAATTGTTACTGCACGATATTATGGAACGTTAAGGTTACAGATATGTCTTTAAAACTACATTTTAAAATTTCCGTATGCAAATATCTCATGACTAGAAATGATCGGAATGTAAAGTTTAATATTCTAAACCATGCCTGTTATCATTATGGAAACAAGTATTTTTACATTTTGCAGTGTTTAGAATTTAGTACACGTTACAAAAGGTTTAATATTCCATAATAGTTTGGTAAAATCATTAAATGTTATCAAAATCTTCACATATCTCCATACTTGGAAAGATTTAGGATTTTTCGCCCTAGAAATAATTTCCATTAGCAGTGAGCCAAGCTTACCGAATCACCTATATATTTGGGCATTTAGAAAACCCAAGTCATGTATAGTAGAAAACTGTAGTATTTCCTGTATATGACGTCACGCACGAAATTAAGTTACCTCTATTCTTGAAGAGTTTGTTTTCGCGAATCGGTGCTTTTAGTGGTATATTGTAGTTAGTATTAAGCAAGGACTAAGCAATCACTGACTCGTTTTCTTTTTTGCAAATTTGAGGATTTCGCAATGATTTGAATCCCTAAAACTCCACGTTGGTTTGGCTGGTCAGTTGGAAAGGCGGTGGTCTTCTAACTCCAAGGTCGCGGGTTCAAATCCAGCCCAGATCAATTGTTCTTAAGTGTACTACAGCTATAGCTACAGCTACAGCTTCATGTCGGTAGATATACTGGAGTATTAAACAACTCCAGCGGGACGAAATTCCGGCACACCGGTGGCACTGATACGATCCTGGCAATTGACAGCGTCATTAACAAACAAAATATTTTTTTCTAAGACTATGTAATTTATGTATTTCATTTGATATTTTATTATCAAATGTGGACAGAAATCTACAAAGTGTATTCTTCTTAAACTAAACAAATGAACCAGCATCGCACTCTTAAAATATAAGAAAGGGTTTAGTGTATATATTTAATAATTTTTGGAATTGTATTCATATTTTCTTATTTTGGCAGAACAATTTCATATTTTGGAAAACTTTGCTTCATGTTTTGCCTCTCTAGTTATGTTTAGGTGTATAAATCATAGGAGATAGCAATATCCTTGTTGTATACTTGGTATGGTCACCACTATTTCATTCAGTTTGTATTTCATGAATAGAATTCTAGTGTGTTTTAGCTTTAGTCTTTCATCAGTTTTTAGCAAATAGAATAAGAATTGCCGTCATTTGTCTCTTTGTTACTTATGTATAGTGTTTATCAGTTACAGTACCGAGTATTAAATGCAACACAACCATCGAATAAGATTAAAATCCAGAAAACTTGCAAAAGAAACATTCATCTCTCAACCTTAGGTAAATTTTAAATATCTTTTGGATTAGTCACGTTAGTAATGACTCTTCTAATCACCTTATGCTCTCTGCAAGAAGCAGAAATAATTTATGAATAAGCACGGTCAATAATAACAAAGCCACGTGTAATAAGATACAAATTTTAAAGGAATGAAACGAACCGGACTAGCCAAAAAAATGTAATCAGTGTTTTTAATGCCTACCATTTGTGTAAAGGAATCCAGTGATTAAAATGATGGGAAATTAACTGCTGAGGTTGAAAATGGCAAAAACTGCCAACACGCTGGAATACATTCATTACAGCGAATGAGAAATGGAAACGTTGCAGGTAATCCGCAATTCGCATTCGCTTCTACCTGACACGAATTTTAACAGTCCTCTTGATAGAGCTCTTCCACAAAATACTATAAATTAAGTAGGTAGCGTTGGGAACGTGAGAACGGATAGCAAACAAGCCAACAAGATCCTGTTTTATTTTCCCCTCTCTCTCTATTATGTGTATAGTCCAACAGGCTTTCCTTGTTCCGGATCTTAACCCTTTCACTGCTAAAGACGTACATGCATACTCTGGGTGCGCTGTCTTATTTCGTGGTCGTCATCTGCGATTAAAGGAAGAGGATACTCAAACTTTGTTTTTGCACTTTTAAACAATAATTGTCTTTAAAACTCTCGATTTATAAAAGAGCATTAGGAAACCTAACTTGTGAACCTGAATTTGAGACATTTATAGAGGTACAGTTCTGTAGGACACAGTGTCTGTATACTTCAGTCCTTTTAAAATTAATCTGCTACATTCTCTTACTAAATTGTTGCCAAATATATTATCCTTCTTCCCCAAGTAAGAAATTGTTGTTGTAAAAAATAATTTAAAGTAAAATCAACACTTTGTCGTTTCCAAAGCGCTGCTGCTTACCAAGCGGGATACCCGGTTTCGATTCCCGGTTATTGCGTGGAGATTTTCTCCCACTGGGAGAACTGGTCCAGGGTATACTCAACCTCGTTAGGTCCTTGAGGGTCCAATTGAGGAGCTCTTTGATTGAGAAGTAGTGGCAACTGATTGCGAAGATCATATATACCGGCCAGGAGGGATCGGGGCGCCGACCACGTCCCACCCTACTGTACTTCATCCCACTGATGACACCTGTAGCGAGCGAGGTGGGGGACGCAGCGGCCGAGTGATAGGACTTGGCCCAGAAAGGGCTGTTGTGCCCTGGTGTTAGCCTTAAAATCAACACTCTTTATTGGCTGGGTCAAGAGTTCGTTGCTGTCCAGCTTCCATCCAGTAGGAATCGATTCATATCTATTTTAGCCAATCAGAGACATCAGAACGTCTTCCCCACGTGGAGTAAATCACATGAGAGTAGCTGGTTCCGGTTTACTGCTGTGAACACCTTATTTGCGATGTCAGTAATTATACGTCTGACAGCAGTAGCCTTACACCAACTCGTCCGCTATGGAAATTCCACCTCTGGTCAAAAATGCAGTGTCTAGGAAATATGCCTATTAGCTTATTGGATCCGGTTAGAGCCACTATCAGCTGCTGTTAGAGCACCACAATAATTTATTTGCTTAGCTTTGGCACATGAAAACATTCTTAGTCTCGAGCAGTTCACCTTGATACTTACCTCTGCGGATCCTTTTAATTTTTTTCATATTCGGCACTCGTGCTTAAGAAGGTGCAGGAAGAACTACCGCATACTTGGTTTGAGTGAACCCGGCAGTGTCACATGCCTGTCATATCCAAACAGGTCACAACTAACTACCCGGCTTTACTCTATCTCATTCAGCACAATCAAATTCAGTTCAATTCATTTATTAGCCCAAGGCCTAAGTAAGAACATAGGGCCTGCAGAATTAGGTTTAAACGGCTTGCATTAATTGTCATAAATTCGTATTGGTCTGGTGGTTAGTATGCTAGCTTCCAAATGGAGAGTTAGCGGATTCAATTCCCGACTGAAAGATGGATCATTTTCTTTAGACAAAATTCTTCCGTCTCCTCTGGAACCTGGAAGTACGAATGACGGTGTAAATGGGTTATGTTTCCCTAATTTGCACCTGGATACATAAATAAGAATATAATTTACTACCCATATTATGAACTAGTCATTCAGTTAAATGCTTTCTGAGGTTTTATTTAACGTACAGGGTCATTGTAAATTGGTTACTCAAACAGAAACCTAGATTGTGAAGAAACTATAAACCAAACTTGATTAAATAATGAAGCAAACACATAACTACAACTTTAAGTTTCATGCACACGTATTAAAAATGTTCAGTACGATTTCCTTCTGTAACACGGCACATATACAGGGTGGAAGGTACTATTTCGGCCATACGCTAACCAGGTATTCTACATGATTAGTATAACAAATATGTCCAGTGCAATTATTGTCAATAAAGAACCTGGCCAAGCCATTTTAATGTGAATATTTAAATCCAACTTCGGCTCATCGTGCCAGTACACTAGCCACCGAGTTGTTAAATCATCCTCCTTGGAACAACAATGAAGTTCTTCCGTCTTATTCGAAAGAGCTAAGTTATTTCAAAATGAGAGGGTTACACTTATCCAACGGGCTATCCGAATCGTCACAAGTGCTTTTAAGCCTTGACTTCTTTCTTGACCAAGTTGATGTTCATAAGAGTTCCATTAGTTATGTCTAGGACTCAGGTTGGAAAGCATATATGCGGTTTGAAAAATTGGTTTTGCTAATTATGTCATTTTTGCACTAAGAATTTAATGAGGAGAAAAGCTGTTTTGTTTTGGGCTGAACTAAGTGGCGTACGGAGGTGATTATTGTTAATTTAATGCTCATAAAAAGATCTACTTCGTGTGGTTTCTGTTGGACAAAAAAGAGGGGCATTCGAAGGACTTTATGACACTATGGCTTAGGTAATTGGCACTATGGGTTCTTAGTAAACCCAAGGATGAAAACGCAAAAGAAATTGTCTGGTTTATAAACTCTTCAAAAATATTTTCTCCTAGTCCTTTACACTGAAACCTCTGCACTAACCTCATTGGCTACTGATAATTATTGTCTTGCACACGCGAAGCCAATAATTAGCAGTTTATTAATTTAAAAGTTTCAACAATCACTTCCGCAATGCCATTAGACGGAACTTCATATTAATTGGTCAAGGACAGTGGTGGGAGAGGTAATGGGACAGCTACTAACATCTCAAGGGAGACTCGAACTCCGGCCGCCTGTTTTAGAGACGGATCTGTATTAATATATCCTTTTTCTTTTAGAGTGATTAGTACTCATTATTGCCAGCTTTTTTCTATACAGCTGGAGAACAAGTGGGTAGTGTGGCCAAGGTCAGTTACTTTCCAAAGAGAAACGGGATTTGCTTATGGCAACTTTGATACCGTCCATCATTGTTGTCCCAGTGAAATCTGCATGTGCTCAAGGGCATGGCTTTGTCAAAAAGTAAAAAGAGATGTACATAGTGTTTATGGCTAATTTGCATGCTGATGTTCTTGACAGTGCTCCTCGAATGCACAAACAAGTTCTTCACATAATTATGACCCTAGTAAACCGTTTGAAGCACTGAAAGTTTTACATAATAGCGGCATTTTGACAACTGAAGTTATATAGATCACTTAGCGAAATGGTTATAATTGAAATTCAAATCCAATGACAAGAAACCTTTCGAAGAAAAGGGAATGTGGGCAATACCTCTGCGGAAATCTAAACATGAATATGAATCTTTTAAAGGGAGATTTCAAAACCAGTAATTTCTTAGCTTGGGAAGAAAATTGCCAACTGAAATAAAATTTGAAACTAAGATGCACCAACTTTCTAACGGTTTCTTGCATCTGTACTCTTTGAACGTATATGTGTATTAATGCCACCATTAGGGTACACTGATCGCACAGTTTTCAAAGATCATAGTTTCCTTTTTTCAGAATTAAATAGAAAACAACTTACTTTTTCGACGATAGTGTTTTACTCATTTTCCTGGTCACCCTCTAATGCGTGGGAAGTTTAAATTCCTGCATTCTGTGTGTCTTGAATTTTTACAATAGACGATGACAAAACCTACTCATTTAATCCTCCAACTGTCGATACGTACATTCATTGCTGCATACACACAATATAATCGTATTTAATAGTTGAGTTTTACCATTTAAACCATAGCGTCTTTACTTCCCTTTATTCGTTAACATTTACTTACGATTTAATTCATTTAAATATAACTCTGGTAAGTAGCCATCTCACCAGCAGTTGTGGACTATCTCAATCAACACTAGTTAATCGGTCACCAGTTCAGAGTCTAGCGCAGTCAATCTTGTTACTGCTTTTGAACAGCTTGTAGTAATTAGTTTTATTTTCTCCTGTATCTTTCTGTTATACACTATCGTCGAAAAATGGTATTCAATACACATGCGTTAAGTACTTTGCAGAAACTTGAAAGTGAAAACACTCAACTTCGCCTCATATTTCCAAACCTCTTCCTCATTCTGCAAAGATAAACTTGCCGCACTTGTATCGCAATATACTATTAAAATATGTTTTCTTTATTTCCTTCCTCAGAAGGGATTGTGTAACTGATGGTTTTCACTTTTGTTTCAGAATCTTCTCCACCCAGTGATGCCTTGGCGAACTGCCTTGAAAACTTAAGGACCACACCAACGACTCTGCTTTCCTTACAGAGGATAAAGGAGGCGTCTCTGTAAGTAACGAAATTAGTTCGGTCCACAAATACTAGAGTTTAATAGTAGGTGCACAAGGAATGGTGGTTATTACCTAGTTATTAGTGTCGGTATTATCCTCAAGGAGCTAAGAGGTCGTCTTTTAAACATAATTAGGTCTCTTACATGATTCAGGACTGTTCAGGTCCACTTTTTGGCCACCTGTACACCCGGCTCCAAATGTTTTCCGAGTCACATGCTCCTAGCCGTGGGGGGAAGCCAGGATGGCTTATCCATTAGTTGTCAGGCGGTAACATAGGAAGACTTGCCAACTCACAACTTGCTCACACAAGTGTGAGCGGCGTAGTGTGTTTGTAAGTCGAAACACAATATCATTCCAGCATTTCTCTTGCACTTGGCCGTAAGAAAGTAACCCCAATGTAAAGAAAACAACATCATTATAAATCCAGAACGAACTCGCAGCAAGGATGCAAACTAAATATTGGGCATTAGAGGCATCATATTACTCTATAATGAAATTAAATTTAAATCGTTTAAAAACCTTTATATACCACGTTTTTTCTAAGCTGTTCATGGAAATACACGCGTGTGAGCTGTAAAATATTCAAATTGTTTTTATTCAGCGAACATGAAATCGCGTATTTGACCTGAAATTTCACATCGAAGTTTAAAATATTGAATGGCTGTTTGTCGGAAATAACAAGAAAACACAACTTCAAAGGAAAATGAAACTTTAGCGTAACACAAATAATAGAAGTACTGCAAATCTTAAAGAGCATGTTTCAAAAAACTATGAGGCATCAACCTCTATAGATTACGACGTAGTTTCTCCCCCTCAGATTTCTTCCCTATCATCCTTTCAATCTGAATCGGTTTATTTATTATTATCATTACCATCACCGTCACCATCACCGTCACCGTCACCGTCACCGTCACCGTCACCGTCACCACCGTCACCGTCACCACCACCACCACCGTCACCGCCACCGTCACCACCGTCACCGTCACCGTCACCACCACCACCACCGTCACCGCCACCACCGTCACCATCACCACCACCACCATTAATTATCTATTATTATTAACGAGGAACACATCATATGCATTATCTTTTTTAAGGAATTGTTTAAATATATTTCTTAAACGTCGCTAATGCTACCACAAAGAGCAATGTTACTTGTTTAAGTACGTACAGAAAAGAATGTACTGATTTTTTTTTTTTTTTAATGGGACAAAATTTACTTTTTTAGCTTCGTAAATAACTGGTGAAGCCATCGTTGAGCCGGGCGGACCAGGCGCAAGTAATTCATAAGAAACTTTTTCTTCTCTATTCCCTACACCCTATTGTCCATCGGAAAAAATTTGGAGCCGGCTGTACATGAGTACTATTGATGTCGCAAGCCTCATTGTGTACACACTATAGCATGTACACTCACTTCCATTTATGCCGTCCCCGCAACTTTGGAAGTCATTCTACTGAAGGATGATAGAGTATTTATAGCAAGGAGAACGATTGTACATCTCTTCACATTTTAGCATATGCAATGGCGTCGTGTTTTAGGTGCACAGTTCTAGATTATTCACATATTAATGTATAACTTGGAACAAAGTCTTAAAAGGGCAAATTGGCTTCCCACATATCCACAATTGCTTCCCCGATGCATTTGATATTAATAAATAAAGAAATTACTGTGCAAAAGCTTAATGCTCTAGCTCCAACTGCTTCTCAGGTAATAAAATTAAATACTTTTAACTAGCGAAAAAATTACTGTTTTAAAAATTGCCTTCAAATTTTTCAGAGAAGTACACTAGAAGCATTTTCTGATACTTAAGTAAACTTAAAATAAATTGAACTACTTATTTGAAGTTGATATTATTACTTGCAGAGAAATACATTCTTGTTTTTCTGATGTTGGTGTTAAAATTCCTTTTCTTTTCAACATAAATTACTTTTCTGAGCTAATGAATAAGGCAATCATAAAATGCATATTTGAATCTTTAGATATCTCGTTTGAAATTCTGTATACAAATTTTCATACACATCGGAGCAAAACTGAAATGAAAGGAATACATTTTGTACAAAATGCAAAACTGCGGGGGGTTGGGGGGGGGGCAACAGTGTGGTGCACAGCGTGTGGTTAAAATGAAGCGCACGGGTGATTTAAACATGTCGCTGTACTTTTAAAAAAGCGGGTAGGAGAGAAGTTTGACTAAAATGATTCATCGGTGTCCATAGAATATTTATATGACATAATTTTATTCAAAAACCGAAAATGCTATTTTTACTTAAAAATGTAGTCCTAGGGTCCGTAACATACACCACTGTTTGGTTCAACAACAAAGGCAGAACGCTCCATACACCCCGTCCCTGCTATGTACACGCCGGCTGAGAAGATCGGTAAAATGCCGCGTGAAGCAAATGTTAATCTGTTTGCGGTTATTTGTTTTTCACATAGATATTCATAGTTAGCTTCACCTTACAACACGACACCAAACAACCAAAGAGAAACAAGCAGTTCTATCAATTAATTTAGCAAGTTAATGAACATTTTATTGTATTTATGTGTTGTAGTCTTTATTTAGGTACTTACATTATTTTAACCGTAAGATAGTCAATTAAATCCCAATTGAATATTGATATTTTCTAGATAAGCCTGCTCGTGTCCAATTCACAGATTTATGGATAAAATAAAACATCTAACGAGATTATTCTGTTGATAATCTGTGGCTGTCTTGAGAATGGCATAAAATCCTGTAAGTTAGGAATCCTAATATCTCAGTCTTGAGCTCCATAATAGAGAGTTTTTATTGCCTTAGTGTCTCTTTTCGTGAATAATTTTACGATTACTTGCACAACGATAATCTATCAAAGTGGTGAGAAGCTACGGACATCCTTGGCCATATAAAGCTAAGCACGTTTAAAAGGACTGCCGTGTTGGGCAAGAGATGTATGGTCCATGACTAAATCTTGAGTACGGACTGATTGATGGACTTTGGCAGTTTAAGGTGCAAAACTATTAGTGCAATATGGTAAGATGGTGAGGTAGTACCCGAGACAAATGTGAACAAGAGGGACCTATAATCATAGGAAAATAACCCGACCTGATAGGCGTGTAAAGAGTTCAAAGGCTCTTAAGTGTATCCGTAGAGGTTTAACCTGCTGGTTTACATTACATGAATATGAACCACAGGGGTAAATACCTAGCTGTAGTTGATTAAATGCCCATAAAATAAAGTACCTAATTTATGGAAGCATTTTTCACACTGTGATTCCAATTGACGCCAGGGACAACAGCAAAGGCTCGGGGCCGGGCTGCCTCACACAATGGCGCTGCGTACAACAAAGGCGCCCAAGGTCAAGCACCACTCACGCGAGTAAATATGTGACAACTATCAGTGTGACAACACAAAGCTTTTTAGACTATTCGAGAAGTGACCGGCAGCCGGTGTATTTGTAGAAGTTCGAGAATGTTCCGTAATACGTCATCCTCGCTACATAAGGAGGCGAGGCGACGAGAGGAGTGTGTAGGAGTGATTTTTGTAGTGTTTAACACCCGCTTTTACTACATACAGCACCGCAGGCGGTGACACTGATGATACATGGAATGAAGATAGAGCACCTAAGGAATGAGATGGCGGGGGAAACCGGAGAGCCCGGAGGAAACCCGCCCCAGTGCCGCTTCGTCCACCACCAATTCCACATGTGGTTACCTGGGATCGAAACCGGGCCGCCTTGGTGAGAAGCGAGTGTAGTAGTTACAGACAACAGTCAGTCATTTTTTAGTTTTAGTGTGTGTGTGCGTGCGTGCGTGCGTGCGCACCCGCGTATGTGTGTATGTTAGCTGCGTGTGTACGTGAGAGAACAGGCGCGTTGTGAAGATAGAGAAACAGTTAACGAGTGTTGAGTAATTGTATCGCTGTTTGAGAGACAGAGAAAGTGAAGAAAGACAACAACCAAATCAAATTCTACTGTATCCAAGGATACACTGGTCAATATGGTAACGAAAGGGCAGACTTCCTCGCGAAAACAGACTCGAAGTCTCAAAGGACAATAGCATATGACAGAATACCTCTTTCATTTTGCAAACGAAGACTTCATCAATATTTGGAATGCAATGTATACATCCTCACATAGAGGCCACCACACAGGACTCATCTTTGCGAACGTCTATTTTACCATGCAAGAAACAGTCCTAAACCCGACATTCATACTCACTCAGTTTCTTGCAGACCATGGAAAATCCCAACAATATCTATACGAAAAATTGGAAAATTAACCTCATCGAAGTGCCCATGCTTAGATAACAACCAAACAGCCACACATCTCTTACTTCACTGCAAGCTGCAAGCCAGGAACAGACCAGCGCATATGAAGAACCCCAACCCAGTGTTACAAAAGTGACTTCATCACCACGTACAATTCACTTTAAACATGAAATATTCAAGACATTAGATTAATACTAATTTCATCATCATGTATATGAGATTAAACATCCTGCGATATACCCACAGGGTGAAACGCAGGTTGTGAAAAGCACTAAACCAAATAAAAAAAAAAAAAAGACAGACAGGAGTGAGTTGTAATATCACGAAAGACTGTAGGCTGTGTTAACGTCAGTAAAGGAGAACTGTGTATTTGCGCTTAGAAGGGAATAAAGTGAGAAAAAGTAACTGAACTGCACTTTTGTCGTTTCGTTACACTGGTGTCAGAAGTGGGATTCGTCGAACTGTCATTTTGTCACAATGCAAACTGTATATTTCATAATGGCTGGTTCACAATAACCAGAAATGGTAACAGAATGAGCACGACTAAGTTAAAACACATATTTTATAGCGTGAATGTTCACAACGGAAAGCTTTTCTGGCCCCGGGAACGGGAAGCAAGGCTTAATGTAGTTTTAACTCTCTTGTTCTCGATCCGAGGTAGATCTATATTGTACATATTAGATTCTTAACTGCAGACGCTATTGAGGGGGTGTGTGACTTCAAGCAACCGCTAGAGCTCTCTCTAGTTGCAAGCTGGGAAATTAATCCGGAAGAAATTCCAGTAAATGTGCTTCCTGACCACAATTTCTGACCTATTCAGATATATTGAGCGTTGGTTCTTCTAGCGAAACCATTATCTGTGGTTTGTTTATATGCAATTCAAAACTGGCTATTGCGTCAAACAATAGCAACAATTATAGAAATTAGCAAAACAACAAACAGCTTTAATGCAGGCTACTGATAAAGGAATGAAGCTTGATACGACTAGTGGAATCCGACATGGCAATGAATCTGCATTTAAAAATGTTTAATCTACTGAATGTTTACATTGGCTCATCAGCAATATGTTGGCTGAATTGGGAGTAGATGAAGCTACAAGCTCGTACATCATTGCTCAGTAACAAACAAATGACACTCCAGTGCGCAAAATCGACTTTCCACTTTGCAATAGAAAGGATCAGCACTCCCGTTCATCGCTGCCGGGGTATTGTGAACCAACATGTTGTATGCCACTTTGCTTCCCGTTTTCGTTTCCGTTCTGGTTTACGTTCTCGGGTGATTCTGAACAAGTCTTAAAGCGAACGCATAGAGATGTTAACTGATGCAGCGCTGAAATTTGGCAAAACTAACATTAGAATTGGCCACTCAAAGAAACGCTCAAAAGCTATAATTTCAAGGTCAGTTTCCATTTTTGATGTTGAGACTTAATGCTACGATTGGATTCTACAGTAAAAAGTGTTTTACCTTTAAACACTTAATTTTTTTAATTTAATTGATCATCTCTTTCACTAATTCAAGATGTTGCACACACACAAATTCAGTTGTGTCACTTTGAAGTCTTTTATATACAATTCCAAACGTTAAACATTTAAGACACAAGTAAATTATATGTGCTGTTAAGAGTTTGAATTATTAATTTTAAGCCAATGAAGAACTTGAAATTAAAATGTGTAATAGTATATATGACAAACTGTTATATGGATTGAAAACTAGTATAAAACGTGGCCACAAATTTGTAAGAATTAAAATAAAAGTTCGCGATTATAAAAATCTTAATTCATTACAAGGTCACTTCTGATGACCCAGGCCCAAATGGTGCATACCTTTTTTCTCGGAGAACTACACCGCCTAACTCAGCGCTGTGTAACGTTTGCGAAAGAGGGGAGATTGGATTTACCTCCTTTCACTTTATGCGGACTGTTGGTGTAGTAGTAGTGTTTAACGCCCGCTTTTATTACTACGGCACCGCAGGCGGTGACACTGATGACACATGGAATGAAGATGGAGCACCGGTGGAATGAGATGGCGGGGGAAACCGGAGCACCCGGAGAAAACCCGCCCTGACGCCGCTTCGTCCACCACGAATACCACATGCGGGTCCCTGGGATCGAACCCGGGCCACCTAGGTGGTAGGCGAGCGCGCTAACCGCTCGGCCGCGGCGCCGCCTATGCGGACTGTGCAACACATTTAAGCCTCAGTTGTGTTGCAGTGGCAGTATTGTACGCTGCCTTTCATTTACGAAAGCACTTTCAGATCTTATGCAATAAATATCTATTCATTAGTGACTTCTTTGGTAGAGTTTACGTTTAAGAAGTCTATCAATATTTGGCGACATAGCCTTAGAAGATCCACCAAGTGATCGTCGCGTAACCTATTACGATACAGACTTTTAATATAGTTCAATTGGAGAAACTCTGCTCGCAAATATATGTAGAGCTATACTTGCTCTTATAGACACTATTCTTGCAAATGCTTAGCAGTCTAGTGCATTTAAATTGACATAAGCATTTTCAGAAACTATCTTATTGCTAATTTTCTTGTAGATGCAAGGGAAATATGGGAATATAGTAGGCTATAAGTGACAGTGAAATGTTTTAAGAGCTGATTGCTGTGCGATGCCTTTGAGATTCCGTTCTCTTTGCAAGGCCAAGGGATAAAAGAACGAGTAAGGTATTCCTATTTCAGAAAAGTGAAAGTATTGGCAAATTCAAACAAATAATAAAGAATATCTCGGAAATGGTTTACTCAAAAGGAAAAAAGTATTTGACACAAACTGTGTGTTTTAACGAGATCCACATTTTGTATTCAGTAGCTTTTGTCTGGCTCTTACTGTTTACCATTTATGCAAAAATCATCCAGAATGAAGAGGTCTTCTGAGGATAGTCCCAGAAAATTCAAGGAAATGGAATCGCCTGTTTGTGTCCGTCACTAGACACTGACCGTCTAGTTGGGAGTTCTACACGTCACAGGCAAGAGCTGATTCACCCTCCGACTGGAGGAGTGGAGTGGGGAATAGCCGCTATTCCCACACGGGCACGCCAGGTTTCAGTGAGCATCAAACCGATACGAGCAGATATGGTCAGGATCGCACTTCCCCCAGTCAGAATGTTGGTTTAGCAGTCCTATAGATCAGTACCTATCTTGGCTTCCCATATTCCTCACATGCTTAGTGGACACTGATTCTAAATATCTGGGCCGAACTGTTCTAATTCCACGAGTAGGTTTAAACCTGGGTGGAATGCATAAAACTAGAGATGTGTAGTTAAATTTGTGTGGACAGTGATACCAAATATTATAGTAAATTAAGATTATGATTGCCGCAAACGGTTGTACCTTAATATTACCTGCAAACATCAATCACTGATATAATCAGCATGGAAGAATTAAGCGTCCACTGTTCACAACATCGTACTGAACTATATTTACCATAATAGCTTCTTGTTTCGCTATATCAAAGTAGTTAAGGCTAAAGTGTGATCAAATTTAAACAGATACGATATAAATTTGCAACTGCATGTAGCGCTTGATAAACATACCTTTTAAATTCTCGTTTCTTCACGTCTTTATTGTTGATGCTAAAATAAAGCAATTATCTTGGTTAAGGTGTGCATATTTATGCTTTGCGTTAAAGTCCTGTTATTATCTCATGAATAATGTAGAGCATGCCCCGTATCTTAGCTCTGAGAATTGCTGTTATGAAACTTGAACATGGGTATCACAACAAAAGTGTTGCATACGGAATCTATTTGATAACAATAAAATGGAAAGATTGGTTGTAAAAAAGTGTTGCATATTGAGCCTGTCTGATAGGAATAAGCTAGAAATATTAGTCTTGGAACTTGTTTCGATAAAGAAGTTATCCAAGTTTTAAGTAATTTCTTATATTTTGTTTGTATAGTAGTTACACCATTCTTTGGACACCTTTTCTTTGTGTATTAGTTTGTGTTTTAAAACAAGTAAATACTTATTTCTAAATTGTTGTTAATTATTATATTATTTCAAATGTTTTATTGTTATCCTCTAAGACCTTTCACTTCTTAAAATTATTAAACCATGGAAGACGATTATCTTTCCAGTGTACATTTCAAAACCAAACAATTTTGCGATAGGGGGGAACCTCCCATGCCTAGGTGTAGATTTGGGTAGGCTCACCTAAGAGATACGTTTAGGTTAGATTAGCGTGTATGCCCTTCTTGTGAAGCTGATAGGACAAGACAAGATTGTAAATGGAATGTTGTAATGCACGAATTCTCTTTTGACGAATACCATAATAGGTCTTCAATTCCATGGTCCTTAAATACCGAATTTAGGATGAAGGAAATTGTTGTCTTTTGGGTGTTTCTTTTAATGAACCTGGCGTATCGTTATAGAAGGCTGTATTAGATTTAATAAGGGATGTTTTGGACACAGGTGACAAAAAAATCATTTTTATTAATGATTTAGACGTGAAAGAAATGCAGTACTTTTATGTTTGAACCGTATTTAATTCGAGCCTTATATCTTCGAAATTCCATAACACAATAATAACTAAGCACCTACTGTGTTCATTAAAATAGATCAGAACACTTTCTTTTAAAAGTGTTATAAACATTTACAATTATCAAAGAATTGCCCATAATTGGGGTCCATAGTTCTAATGTGCCTTTTTCGTCTAAACTTCTGATCGGAAAACATTGTATGTATGCCTTTTGGTTATCCATTCGATAATATAAATTCTTCCAGGTTATATAGTGTGAAAGACATGGGTAGTAGTAGTTGTAGAAGTCTGATTATTATATGAACATCTATTAATAATAGATATCTGCTTTAATAGTATCCATTTCTTACATAAACTTTGCAGAATTTTAAACTTCTGAATAAAGATGAAGCTAGAATTGACTCTTATTTGTTTACATATTTACTTACTTATTTACTTGTTTATTTATTTATTTATTGAATTATTTATTTACTTATTTGACAGACAGAGTGACAGACTGACTGACGATTTTCATGAAGGTAGAAGCTTCATTTTTGGATTTTGCATACTGAAGATATCAACAATTACATAATTTCAGGCCTGAAATTTACGGACACAAAAACTAAAATTTGAGAGTTTATTCCTAATGTGATATTTCATTTAATTAAACTGAGGTTCTTTCACGTTGAAGGAAACCAGGTGCACCCAACTCGTGCCTCTGTTGCGAAGTACAGACTTCTCTCCGAAGTTACTGTAAAACTTGTAGACGCAAAGCAAGTTACATACCTAGAAGGAAACCTCTATTATACAAGTGATTTAACGTGGCAAGTCGCCGAGTTGGCTGATCCTGAACTAAAATGCATTTATATCCCTTATTTTGCAACACGTGTGGCTTTTAAAGATAAATAAAATGAATTTGTTTGTTTTATTACAGCGTGTTTCACAAAAGGCCAGTAGTTAGCCCAAGTACAGGAACGCAGAACGGGATGCGCAGTGGATCACCATCTCCCAGCGCGCCTAGCGTCGGTGTCGGTGACTACGGAGATAGTCTCAGGAGAAGAAAGGTACACCGGTGTGATGTAGCCGGCTGTGACAAAGTTTATACAAAAAGTTCCCACCTAAAGGCACACAAGCGAACTCATACGGGTGAGTATCTCTTTCGATACTTTTCTATGTATAAGCATATTCCTCAACCTATATATGTATTTCATTTTTAATAAACATTTTGAATTTTATACCTGAATTTTTGTAGAATTTAAGATGTGTGAGAGGTCTAGGGGTCTGTAATACGCTAATGCTAATGCAACTCTCTGGCCATTATTGAAATGTTTCGCAACTAAGTGGAAGTTTAAGGATAAGTAAAATAAAATTATAGTGTCGATGGCGTTCCGGTCTCCCCTCTTCGGGAAATATTTTCCTGGCTCCATTTCAATAATGGATATTGTCCATGAAACTGTGTGCTATAAAATAACCGATATTCAAAACGAGAAAGGAATGCATTATCTTGGCTGAAAGTATAGGGCAAAGGGTATAACTCATGGGTTAGGAATTTCTCCTGTTCCGGCTTGCCTCACGTTTCTCTCCATCTCCTCCTGGGTCTTCCGACGCTTCTTCCAATCGGCTGCTACTCATAACACAAACTTGGGGAAACGTTCTCCATCCATTCTTTGTCCAGTCTCCATCGGCTTCAATATTCCTCTATATTTTCATTTATAGGAAGAATATTTAATTCATTTGCTGTGCCTTCTTTTTTTTTCTGTCCATAATTGTACATTCCTTAATTGTTCTGAGATATTTCATTTCTGTTGCATTAATTCTGTTCCAACCCCCCCCCCCTTTTTTAACATCCATCCGTTTATCAATGCCGGCACAAGCATTACTTTGTACAGTTTTAAATGTGTTTGTTTCCTTATGGTTGTTTTTAATGTTTTTGCAATATCCCACAAATACACTGAAATGTATTTACTTCATTGTTTAGATCTGCATTATTATTATAATACGTTATGATGCATCCTAAGTAATTAAATTTATTTGTCTACGTTTTATTTATTGAGATCCTAAGTACATTGAACCAATATTTCTATAATTTTTTTTTTTTTTCCCAATCTTTGCAGCAAAGATATGATCACGAACACGAGAGAAAATACCAATATATGTCATGTTTGACCAGTTGACCATAGTATGTCTAATTGACCTCTTGAGGAGTGTGACTAAATACTGTAAAGAAACGCGATATGCTAGAAATGACTAGCTTTTAATTTTAAGGAAAGAGCAGTGTAAATTTAAGGAATGAGTCTGCATATTTGGATTGACTTTACCACCTCCTTGATGGCAAGGAAAAACTACCCAATCAACCATTTCGAATAAAAAACTATACACCAAGTGTTAACGTACCCCAACACTGTTTACAGTTTTGTAGACAATTTAATTAGGAAGACTGAGGGTATATTCATTTAAAGTATTCTTTATTACTCTAAATTTATTTGTCTGCAAGAATTCGAAAACCCATGAGCCACTGAAAAACACGGAGAATGACGTAAGCATATGTTTTAGTACAGTCATCTTTGGGCCAGTGGATCATGATGAAGTGAATCGATAAGAAAGCGAAACAGGAATATGAGTTGAAAACCACATCCATTGTTATACAGCTCTATCTGGTTATCGAGAGAGTTAGCTGATCCCATCGTGCAATCGTATCAGCCAGCCCTAGGGTATTTACAATTGTGCAGTCAGGCGCAGACTCCACAGCTAGTGAGAAACATTTTTAAAGGGCACAATGTAGGTATATTTCCAACTGACGTCCATCTCTGAAACATAGATCTTTTAACTGAGAGCTGCACAAGTTTTCTAGCCGATGTTACAAGTTTACAACATACACTTCTATCCACCTCCGAAACTTTCAAATGAGTGAAGGATCCATGTTCCAAGTAAGGCCAAAACTGTAGATATAAACAAGTAAACTGAAGATACGCTACCGCCAAAAAGATACATCTTTACTTAAAGGGTGTAAAACTGTGATTTTTGTGACTTTTTCCATATTAAAGTTTTAATTATATATGTATATTTCAAATCTTTCGCACATTTTGATATACGCTTTGTGAAGATATACTAATTGCATACAATTTTAAAACATTTAAAATAACGCCACATAATCTTTTTAAGCTCTCTCATCTTCTTTAACAGCAATTTCTAAAGAACTACAATTTTCTACACGAATGCTTTATCTCTGAAAATAGCTGGTACAAAGTGCTGAAAATTGTACCATATATTTTGTGCTAAATAAGCGTTATTTTAGCTAAACAGCTTTATGTATAATGCATGGTATTTTTTCAAACGCAAAAGCCATTGTTCTGCAAAATAATGTTAGGTAGTGCAGTGAAAAAAAAATCATAGACTGGATTCTGATAGAGATATTGGTTTTTGTCCACGATTCAACTGCAAGAGTATTGTTTAAACATGCCTGAAAAAATTCAGCTAATTGTCTTAAATAGCTTCCAAGGAAATAAGTCATCGATAATGACTTTGACAAGATGAGGCATTTCGACTCCCCTTAAAACGGGTATTGCACAAGGACTAATACAACATATATAATAGTTTGTAAATTGAATTAATAATATTAGAACGATTCAAAGTCCATAATTCATACAAAGAGATGCGAGCAGCGATGTTGTCCCTGAATTAGGAAAAAGTTTAAAAAGGGCGCCATAGCAAATACTGAAAATGTGCAACTACCCCTCTCTCTCTCTCTCTCTCTCTCTCTCTCTCTCTCTCTCTCTCTCTCTCTCTCTCTCTCTCTCTCTCTCTCTCTCTCTCTCTCTCTCTCTCTCCAATCACCCACAGTCTGAGTCCGAGTCCGAGGTCGAACGGTGATTGCCATTCGCGCGGATTAGCACAATAAAGGAGTTAATTGCAGGAGGATAACGCTTCACACCTTGACGGTGTAATTTCACGGCCTTGTCATAAACCCTAGATTAATTTCCTCTTTGTATAATGAGCTTCTATGTTCCATTTTTGGTGCAGATTATGGCTCATTTACAAGTGAGACACAGTCATGATACTCGGATATAAATACACACAATTATGGTCAAAAGGTATTATTTCAAACAATGTATTCTCTTTGGGTTCTGAGGCAGAAACCTCCACCTTCTATGTGGCGTGTCTATATAAAATACTCGTTCCTTGTAAGTTGATTTTAATATTTTTTTCACAGATGTTAATAAATGCTCATTTTAACCTTTTAGAAATAAATTTAAAGTGAAAACATTCATAATACGAAATCAAGTCTTGCTGGGACACTAGCAAACTTATCACGACTTCATCACAACAGCGAATTGACAGGAAGGAAGTCCAGATGTGTTTCTCAGGTGTGTCGAATTGCCTTAGCGTGGAAACAGTTATTTCTGCAGAAGCAGAGGAAATTAGCAAAATGGTTAATATCTTGAGGAGAAAATACAACCAAAGAAATTGTATCTTTGAAACGTCTCAAGCTGTCAGACTGTCCTAAGAAAATGTTCATTTGAAACATAAAGATCCTTTCTTCCCATTGGGTCTGATTTGGGCAAGAATGTTCGCGTTTGGCTTTGGTTCTCAAATAATTTTCACTGTTGTACAAAAAAAGAAGGAATTTGAGATGCTCAGGGGTCCCTCGGCCGACCGTAAATATGCCCCTGTTCAGTTACCTAATCTGTGAAATCTGAGGACACCAACACTAGGGGCTCCCACTGATTGACCTTACCAACTTAGGACTCTATATAACAATCTTATTGTTATCTTCAAAACATCAATACTTCGTGATACGTAATTGAATACCGATCAGTTTGTAATACAGGCCTTGAAAATTAGCCACACGGGAATGATTAACGTTGGAGAGTATTAGTCACAAGAATTATCAGTTGTCCTCAGACTTGATGAAAGCTGCATAACTGCAACTATTATTCTTCGCTTCGATGACAGCTAAGGCCAAGAGAGATGGCCATGGTTTATCCCTTCTTCCTCATTTAAACAAATGATCGCTGAAACCATCAGTAATTATCGTGTTCACACATTCAAAGGCCAACCTCATGGACATCTCCACCTCGCTGGGCTGGATTAGGGTACTTTCAGAGCACGTGAGAGGATGCTCATCCTGTATTCCTTTCTATAAAGAAAGTAATTATTTGTAATCTCTCACATTTGGCACATTTGCAATCTCTGTGAAAATGAGCTACCACCGTTTCAAAGACCACCGAATTAATACTAAGTTTCGATTCTGTCCCAATGAAAACAATTGCCAAAAGGAACTTTCTTCAGAGTTATGCTGCAGCAAAATAATAGGTTAATTAAGATGTACTTCCATTATATTCCATTACCAGAGGCCATCCACAATCATAAGCTGCACCAGAATTGTCTTCAGGTTCCTAAGTAAAGTTACAGTGTCTGCCTATATAGTTTGGAAAATTGTTGATTAATTATAACCTGAAGCTGACAGTTCATTGTGTATTTAATGTTATATACCATAGTAGTGCCGAGGATGATTACCACTAATATTATTGCTCAATGTATAAGTGTTTTCTATCTTTGAAGCAAGATAATGCAAACGTGAGATTCACAGAGAGTATCAGTCAGTATTGATGTTAGTTCTAAATAGACAAATGAAGTCTATACACAGAATACTGGTGAGATTCTCTCCAAAAGTGAAATGATTGTTAACAGCCCTCAACATATTTGACAGATTTTGAAGTATGATTTGAAAGATGATGTGGGGTCATCTCATAAAAATTGGGACTAACTTGTTTATTGTGTTATTCTGTAATTAAATATTATATTATTTATTTGTTGATAGAGGTCACGATATCTAATGTCATCCTCAACTCGACTTTGTTATACCATTTTAGAGGTTCTAACATTATTCTTCAAAGTTTTTGTTTCTTTTTTCAGGTGAGAAGCCTTATCAGTGCACTTGGGAAGGTTGCACATGGAAATTCGCACGTTCAGATGAATTGACCCGCCATTATAGAAAACATACAGGACAGAAACCATTCAAATGTCAGCTTTGTCAGCGTTCCTTTTCACGATCTGATCATCTTTCTCTGCATATGAAGCGTCACTAGTCAAGTGACTACCTTCAATATTGGCCGATTATAATCGGCTTTCATGAACAATGCCACATCATCAATGAAGTCTCATAGCAGCTAGTGTTCCTCTCCAGAATATGCTTTTGGTATTTAAGCAGAGTCCAAAGGCCAGTGAATAAGATTTGGCTCTCTTAAGACTTAAAGGCATATAAATATGGATTTGAACCTTTGAAGGCCAGTTTATATTATGTTCAGGAACTACATAGGCTAGTGTAACAGTGCCTTAGGTTTTCAAGCCACTTTTATAGCACTATAATTGTAATGTTTCTGTTAGTGTGTACATTTGTGCTAGATCATATAGTATTTCAGTATTCACCCTGTCTAAAAACAATTTTGGTTTTACTCTGCTCTACTGGGAAAGGGAATGGTTCAGGTTAGGTTCAATAATTTTTTTTTTCAAGACAGGTACAGCTTCTCATGTAGTAGAAGCAGACCTATGCTGTTTCACTGAAAACCTTGGGATTGTTTTAACAATAATTTCATTAATTTGGCTGATATCACATATCAGTACTAATTTGTTATACAAAGCACTTTTGGAATTCTGAGGCAGCAATGTCTAACAGAACTGTTCATAATTTTATTGACAATTTCATAAACTATATTTAGATGCGGAGGTTGGTGAAACAGAAAAATTCCAGCTAATTGTTTATTTTCATATCTTGTTTGTGGATTTTCAGCTCACCATATACAATTTTGTACATGATTTATGCAGAAATTATCCACTCACTAGTCCTCAGAAATATATCATGGCAATCAACGGATAGCCGTGGCATTAAACGCATCTCAGTATTTCTATATCTAACAGAAATAAGTTTGTTATAATAGACTCATTAATATAAAGGAAAAAATTCAATCCCATATACTATCTGAATGCCATATTTATTTTTCTGTGATTATATAATATTAGCTGTGTGATAAAAACTGATGTTATTTATTGATACATGTAGAAGGCACTGACTTGTTATTTAGTCTCATCAGATTTGAAATGCCACAAATATACTTGCATCTGAAGATGCACACAGTTGTATAAAATGAAAATTCAAGTGGTTTTATCTATCATATGCACTAGTTGGTCTGTATAAATTAGTGGTGTAACCACGATATATTCACAAGTTATTTTTTTCATTACTCTGTTCCCCTTTTTGATTCATAAAAGAGACTGTGATTTATGTAAGAAATGTTATACTTATTATACAAGTGTTTTAAGATACAGCATCTTATTCCAAATTTTCTTTTTGTTATATACATCTGCTATGTTGAGAACAGAGTACAAATGTTTGGGCACACATACAAACTATTTTAGGAGAAGCATAAGCTGTACTTGTAAATAAAGTCAACAAGATACTTATCATCAAAATATGCTTGAATTTTAATAAAAATACAAATTTCCAATTATATTTTAAAAACTCACAAGTTGATATTTTAAGCCATTTAAATGTCAGGATCAAGATCCTCTATTTAAGAGGAATTATATCTATTCTGTGCCAAAGTCTCAAATTTTGAATAACATGCTCTACATCAGCATTATGCTCCTCCTAAAGTCTTCTGATTATATATATAGGGTTGTTATATTATATGGTATCCCTCTCGCGGCCTTTCTCTCCTCCGCTCTTCCCTCGCCATCTAGCGGGACTTGAGACCGCCATATCCCGCTCGGAGGCGTATCTCGCTGTCACTAATGCGTAATATTCATCTTGTTGCTACAGTAAACATGGTGTGTCGCTTACCCATGGAAGAACGTTTCTTTATTTCCAAAGTTTACTTTAAACAAAAATCTGCTCGCCACATGTGCACAAGTTTATGAAAGGTTTCCATGAAACACTATATAAGCGATCGTCAATAAATTTGAAGTTTCGGGTTAGGTATTAGACAAAAGAAACTTTAGCTTAATTTTAACAGAAAATAAACTAAATCGGTGCCAGCTTAGAGTGATCGCCTCAAAAATTGCTAAACAAACTAGCGTCAACACAGTCGATATTGGGCTTCAGAAAAACATGTACTATTGCGTAAAACGCCGTACTATAACCTGAAAATTGGGCTATGGCGGGTGATAGAGCTAGGAAAGTAATAGGATCCATTTTGTTTAGTAAAACAATAAGAGATTTTCTGACTGTTTGAGAGGTAAGGATTTTAATGCGCCTCTGCTGGCACTATTTCCCCGGCAACTCTCGGTTCCCTCGCGAGTGGAGAGAGCCCACGAATGCATTACCATATATTTCAACGACCCTATACACGTGTGAAATTTGTTGCCAGCTTTTGGACAATAACACTGAAAGCCGTCCTATTAAACATTTATTCCCGTTGTTATAAAAGACCAATTAGGGTCAATCATCCTTTAGAGCTGTAATATTTATTTGCATCTAAGTAAAAAACAACAGATACAGTACCTAAATAACTAACATGAGCACATAATGTAGCATTACAGACTCTAATGCCAGTAGTAGCATATTAACTTTGAATGGAAGTGAGTTAATGTTGATCTGTATTGAGTGAACATTTATGTAATGAAGTAATGAATATTTAAGATATATAAAGAAGGAAACATTAATTTATACATCTATTTTATATATACATTTTTTGTTTCACTATACATGTTTTATGAACATTATGTTGCTAATGCAATTATGGATTCTCAGCTTAAAAACTTATTCCAGCCATATAAACTAAGTAAAGTTAAGTACTACCTAAAACATAGCTTGTAATGTAATATTCTCCATGACCTCATTGGCAATCATAGCTACTTAATGTTCCACCTGCATTGCCATAAGGCTAAGTTTGTTCCTTTTTGCTTTTTAAATTTGTGGAACTTAATAACCAGTATAATTAAAACATCTGAAGAATGTCATTATAGCAAAGTATTTTGATGCTGAGCCCTTTCAATCATAATTCTAACTTAACAGCTCTCCAAGCTTAATTAGGTTTAACATTTTCAGTTAACTTCAAATAATAAAGTGCATTAGTGTTTCCTGCAGACAGTAGATTGGTTTCATAAGAAGAAACCAAGACTGAGCTTATCTGAAACGCCATCCAGTCTTGTTGGTGCTTGCTCTCTTGTGCAAGGGGGGAAAACGTCCAAGTGACAAAAGCTGTGTAAAAATACAGGCATTTACAAACAGCACTGCTTGGGATCGTTAGACATTTTATCACATGTTCTATAAAGCAATGAACAGAAATCACTAAAGTTGACACCAAATCTCCCATTTCTGGGTACTTAAAATAATCTAATATTTGCTTTGAGAAATTATTGCTATATCTGCAAACACTTCTCATTTACAAAAATTCAGTCTTCCATACAAAACACTAACCAAAATCTGTTGAGTATTGCACTTTGATACAGTCTCAAATATTATCAAATTTATACAGTGCAGTGTGGAAAGCAAAAATATTTCTTAAACTTTCTTTGCGTTTTCATTTCACTCTAAACCAAAATGTTGGAATATTTGTGAAACAGAAACTTTCATAAAAACTGTATCAACAATAAGTTAGAAAGTCTATGAGGAATAAAATGAGTAAAACTCATTGTAAGCTTCAGGAAACTATTGGATCATATCTCATTCTTCCCATGCTTAACCTATACCATTCTAAACATAAGTAAAACACTATTTCCTTTTAAACTTTTTGTATAAAGTCAATGTTCGTTAGCTAAAAAGTAGTTTAATATGTATGCAACAATTTGTTCCCAAAATATTTGTGTTAAAAATTGGCATTGTTGTATATGATGTATATAAGTGCATTAAACACGTAATAAATGTTATTTATATAAGTAATCATGATTAAATTCATTTCAAAACTAAATAGCTTTCCTTTTAAAATAATACCTGCTCTAACAGTAACAATATTACAATAAACTGTAGAAACTTTTAGGAACAAGATTGATGCATTAAGAGTGAAAGCCAAGTCGATTGATGACACTAAACAACTCACTTTTTAAATTTTCCAGAATTTCAGAGTCTAAATTGCCTCCATTATCAAGCGAACCACAACTGATCTTGGCTAATGAAGCTGATCTATCCGTAGATTGTGCTGGTGGTGATTCTAAAAACTTGTGCAATGGATTGCTTTGTGGAAAGTTGAAATTGAGAATGCCGTTCTTGTTCTTCCATATGAAAATATGTTCCATGTTGACAATTCATGCTTTCCTGTAATGAGTGTCAATCATGTTGGTTCCAGATTTATGTCATGATTTTTTGTCCAAAAATGGATGGGAGTTGCAGATTGTTCTAGTTGTTTGTGTTTTACGTATCCAACATGCTCCTTGGCCCATGTTCCTAAGTTTCTTTTAGTTTTTTCTATATAAATTTGGTCACAATTATTGCATTCCATTTCATAAATTCTGGATTATTTATTTGAAAGTGTATGCTCTTCAGTGGTAGAGCCAAATATGTTTTTATGGAGTATTTATTAACTGGAGCCAACCGGACTTTGTGTTTTCTGAAAGTTTTCTTAAATGTCAAATGTTTGTGGATGATAAGTGAATATTTTTTAAGGACATCTTCTCATCTGTTGTGTTGTGCATCATTGTTTCTTTTAACAGATTTTCCTTTTTGGCTATATTTACCTTGTTACTTAGCAACGACTTTGGAAACCATCAACTTCTAGGATTAAAAAGTTAAAAAAAGTTTTATGCAGTTTATATGGTTGCTACTTTAGTTAACATAATCTATAGTAGTGAAGCAACAATATTGAGCAGAGTAGACATGGCCAACAAAATAACTTGGCTCCACTTTTCCAACCCTTAAGCTATTCTATGCCAGAACTGTCTTATTAAAATGTCGCACACAAGTTTTGATTCCTTTTTCAAACCCTCTAATGCTGGAGTTGCCCTGCCTTTTCTGATGATTTCTTTCTTCTTAGCATTGATAAATGAGGAAAAATGTCAATAATTCAAAGTTTTACACAGTACAACATGCTCTTGCCACATAGCAAAAGAAGTTTGCAGCTTCATAATTGCTTCCAGTGCTATTCCCAACCATTAAGACTACATGTGCAATCCTGCCTTTAGAAACAAAACTTGTGCAACAAGTATTCCATTAAAACCTATGCAACATTGCATAATACTAAACTTTTTATTGTTTATTTAAAAAAACAGTCATTTGATCTTCTTTCCTAACCTCTAAGAAGCAGAAATCAGGATTACCCAAAGAGAGTTAATAAGCAAGAAATACCTTGCTCCTGCTAAACAAGATTACCTATAGTGATAGTGTAGTTAAATACTGAGCATCAGCAAACACTCCTTGCTATCTGTTGGGGCTCCAGGAAACTACTTGCTAAACAGCCCCTGTATTTAAATTCCCATGTGCTGTTTGAAGGGTACCTAACTAAGGAAAATATTGTAACTAATGTATTTCTAACAGTTAAACTGGAAGCAATGCCTTCCTTGCTTCCATAGAATACATGCTCCTGAATTACATAGGTAACAAATTTTTACCATATTAAGATTCGTAATCATTAAGGTGAAAACACACATTACAATAATGCTTAGCTTAATTTAATAGGGCACATAAATGCATAGAACTTACAGAAGCTGGGGAGTGAATCTTTAAAGTAGTTACAGAATCTGGTTTCACCAGTTTACATGTTTAAATTGTTAAAATAATCCTGCATTAGGAAGCACAACACCAACATGAGCTTGTCTTTATAACACCTTCATAATATACTATTTTTGATATGGGCATTTACACATTACATTTCAGAACTAGTGCACTCCTGGGTATACCTATCCAAAATTGTATGCTTTGCTGTCAAAATTGTACAATAGTTGAATCTATCAAGCACATTCTCCTGCAAGAGTACTTCAAAAATCTGATTTACCAGTCAGTGATATATTCCACAACTCATTAGCTTAAATCTTCCAATTGTTATATTAAAATGTTAGTTATTAAAGTGGAGGTTAAGTTTTCATGTTGTTGTATAAACCTCTAGTATCTAATAAGCTACTTATTGGAGACAATTGCAGGTAATTCTCACAGTAAGAAGTTCAAGAGTATAAAGTCCCAAAGGAAATATAATGCACTTACCTCCTAAAGACCTAGATAAGCAAAAATAAAATTCCTGATTGGCATTAAAACAGCCCACCATCAAGTATGTTCCATAATTTAATTACATACATTAATTGTATCTTAATTTAATTTTGTATTACCTCAAAGTACATATATCTCAATGTATAAAACTTACACTTTCCTCCAGATTGCTATTAACATGATTTTACTAGAAATTAAAACAAAAAGGCAAGTTATTCATTGCATGTTAATTTGCAATGCCAAAATTTATGTTCAGATCCGGGACATGTGCAATTTCCATTTATAAACTATTAGCACTTAAATGTAAGATTAATAATAATGTTTAGTGGTAGTAATAATATTAATAATAATGTTCATTGATGCTTTTATACAACATTAGAATAATTATCAAAACTATTATTTTGGTAAAAATGTGTTGAAGGTAGCACAAATTTTCTAATGAGAAATTCCCCAGCATAAATTTGCCTGACCAACAAAAACGGGTTTTGTCTTGGGAATTTGTAAGGTATTATGCAAATGCTACCTACAATAATTAATGTAAAAAGAGACTAAAAACTTCTCTAATGTAGAAGACAAATCTATGGAACTAAAAATGAATTGTAGAATAACTTTGATTAATAAGCTCAGCAATAAATGGCCACAGATCCATAGAGTTTCCTGCAAGGAAACATAATGTTCACAACACATGTCTAGTATGAATCAAGTGAAGAGGTGTATCTCATTCATAATATGTTATATATTTTGAATACCTCTAAAATTACATGTGTACAAAGTTAAAGTGTGATCGATTATCATATATTTCACAAACACTTTGAAGCTGGTATGTCATTTGAAAGCTCAATGCCAGAATATATAAGTTTAAATGATAATTAATGTGAATGTAGAAGTTGTCAGCTTTCAAGAAATTATTACAATGTATTACAATGATTCCATATTTTTCCAGCTAAGATTCAAATTCCTCAGAGTGATATTTCACAGATAGTCAAGTAAAAGTGTTACAAAAGGTTTGTATGGAAAAATTGTAAGCTTAAGATCTGATAATATCAGAAGCTTTACTAACATTTTCTTTATGTTTTGGGTTCAGCAAATGAGCATAGTATTGCTATTTTTTAAGCAATTTTGGTTAGTAAAGAAGATTGATCATTAACAGATGAAAGGTATGCTTGAGTGTGACTGAATCGTGTATTTCTTTATAATTATTTGTAATAAATGTTAATGTTAACATTGAAATATAAGGATCATATTTCTCATGGCATGATGCAGTTCATGTATGTTTCCTATTACCCATGAGAATATAGCTATTGTATCAATTGTTTGAGGCCAGTAAATTTCTTTTAGATCTCACTTAATAAAATATTAGACTGATTTTTTAAAAACGGTAATGGAAAGTCACAAGTGACATAATATCCTCCCTTTGGGCACAGTTTTGAGTTGCAACACTTCTGTTTTCCCATTTCTTTCTGAGCATTCTCAGGAACTGACCAACTGCAGCAAAGGTTCTTCACAAAAATGGCACTTAAAAGTACAGACCTTATTTAAGAATAATATAATGAAAGCAACTTTTTATGAGTGTTTTTCCAAAGATCTGGAGTAATGAATATGTGGTGAGTCATTTATATTGCTGTTAATTAGCAATCAAAACATCTGAGCATTCCAGTTTATGGTAACTATATTGTTATGTATATTTAAGTTTGATAATTAAGGCTCCTTGCAAAGTCATTATGAAAGATTGAATGCTGTTTACTGTGTTGAGAAAACCTAAGTGTTGTAGAACATTACATGCCTGATGCAAGAAACAGTCACCATCCCACTTTGATAGTTGTTTATGTGACACATTAAATATTAAAAAGGGGTGTTGCAACCAACAAGTGCTCAAAAGTTAATCAGTGGCATTATTTTAGTTGTACTGTTACCCTTGGAAAAACTTTTTAGACTTCCAAAGTATATTTGTGTAAATAGAAGTAGTATTCCAATGATACGCATTTGTCACAAAAAGCAATTTCCTTGTTAGTATACACAGTCAGATTGACAGAAAAGTTTATAACTTTTAATGTCTAATAATCTGCAGTTTATAAAATATCAATGCATTTAGATTCAGGATATAAAGAAAAGAAATGCATCTTGTATTCTATTCAGTTAATTAACATCTATTTTTATATTTAATCCTGCTTATTATATAACATACCTACTTAATAAGGGGGATATAATTCAGAGATAAAGTAAAATTGAAGGACCTTATAAGGCAAGTTGCTTAATTATCCAAAATATGTGATTGTGAGGTGTGTAGACATTCCATGCTTCTTGAATACTCTCCTTCCTTGGTTTGAGGTCATAACACAATATATCCAATAATATGTTGCAACAAATGTAATGGCATAAAGGAGTAATTATCTTCAGTCAAGCATACAAATTCCTTGAGAGCAACCTCTCAGTTGGGACCTCCAAATAGATCTCAGAGTTGTAGAAACAACAAGATTAATATTAATTGCCAGACTTTTAATTGTTTTAGGTTCATTCCCAATATTTCACAATGGAAACCATGTGTTTATCGGCCAGTGCCAATAACCTAAATTTATATAGAGAGAAAGAATATTTCACAATAAATTATTCTGCTACAACTTGTGAACTACTTAAATATAACAGAACCATTGTATGGCACTACATTTTCCTTTTCTATAATGGATGAATTAATGTTTGGAGTTGTAATATAAACAAACTCTAAGTAGAATGTCATCTAGATTATAGATGTTGAATTATTCTCAAAACAACATTGAGACACATGTTGCACATTTGCTTGGATGTCATAAAAGTGTTGAAAAAAAACTGCAGTCATTTCAAAGACAACACAATAAGAACATCACCACAAATGTTGCTATTCCATAAAGGGAGAAATGTAAGTAATAAATAACAAGGGTACTCGTATCTTTTTTCTTCCTTTCTTTTTGACACTGTTGCCCTAAATGACCATGTTTTAAATGGTATGAAACATATCTGTGTCTTAAAAGATTTGCCTTTGAACATTCCATTAGAATTTGTGTGCACTGTACTAATTTAGTGGATTTTTTAGCAACTGAAGACATAAATTAAGGATTCCTTTAGTTTTATGTTGCACATATTGAATTTTGTCCTTCAACAAAATGGAAATGAAACCTATGCTAACAAGGGAAGATAGGTAGGTACATATTTAAAAGGGTAGATTCCATTATATGAAACATGGCAATGTTTCTCTATCTATGGCCCTTTTCCCTTCCTATAAACTAAGCTACATTAGCCTTGTTGGGTTAAAACAAGACTAGGACAAAATTAAAACAGTGTACACTATATGCCATTCCCTACATCAAAATAATATACACTGCCCTCCTAACGTAAAACATGTGATGCAGGATAGTTCAAATTCCAGATTTCAGAATAACTGTCAACCTCTTATCTGAATCTTCAATTTGTCTCTGTGAAAACTAATATTAGGTATTCTTTATAAGTAGTATCTCACGTCTTGTATCTTCCTAATTTATAAAAGTCTCAACACTGACAAAAGATGAGGCTTAGGGCACACTACCAAGTTTTCACATGATATTGTGCAAATAAAGCACTATTGTTGCTAAAAATAGTGAGATTACATGGCTTACATTGAGAAGTCTGTGTAACTGTAGTTATGCAATAATTAGTATGCTGCAAGAGAGTTTTTCTTAAATAAAAAGGTACACATGCTAAAAGTTGGGAGTGTTCATCATCCCCGTTTACAATTTTACAGACAAAGGCATTAAATATCTGAATACTATTGATTGTCATATCACTGAATCTTTAACATTTTAACTAGTAATGCTCTGAGATATCAATGGTTCTCCATTTATGTCTATTTTCTCATTATTGAATGTTAGCCATTACCAAAGAGGTTCCCTGTAGTAGACTGTTTCAAATGTCTTTACGGCATGGTTGTACAAGTAGATCTGAGCTTTTTACTGTTTCCATATGCGTACAAATGCAGTTTATTGTACTTGTATGCTTCACTCCTACTGGAGGCAGTGTAACACCTCTGAATACATTCATTTTTTTAACTTCTCAGAAAATATCTTTATGCTATTAGCTAACCACATAGATAATGTGTGTGCAAGCAATGAATCGATATCATCAAAAGTACCACAACATTGTTCTGTTTGGAAAGAGAAGCATATTTTTTTTAAATGCAGATTAATATTTTCCAAACATGTTATTCAGATCTTAGCTAGATAGTGAAAAGCTGCAAGAAGCAGCTGCAAAGTTTACCACCTGAAGAAGGTGGATAGTGCAATTAGGGTTTTAGGACATGCAGAACTCTGTACACTATTTGAGGAGATACGCTGTTACTGCTTATCATTAAATTTTAATCTAGGTAGGTACCTAATGTATGCCTAATTTGTTTAAAGGTTTTCATGAAAGCGAAGAAGCGAAAACATTAGACCATGAAAACATTACTGTGACACAATATTACACTTAATCAAGAAATCAATAATAACTATTATAATGCTGAACTTATTAAGGATATTTTAAAACTACCAATACTTCAAATAGTTCATTCTTGAGGAAAAAAAGCTACTATAGCACATTATATTTCAGTAGGTTTATCTGTAAACCTGATAAATTGTGTTTCTCATTTTATAATGAAAAGTTGTGTAAAAAGTTTTGACTTCTACACAGGAGTAAGAGATCACCAAATTAATATGTGCCTGTTTGAGAGACACAAGCATTTAGTAAAGTATAGAATACTCACACAGATACTGAAGCATTCTCAGACAGGATGTAAATCCTAAGAGCTGGGTTATTTATTTTGCTTTTTAAACTTTACTTTTATTATACAGACTCCGAAAAAGATAATTCCAATGTACACTCAGAGGAATCATGTCATTTCCTGATGCATTACGATTCTAAGCGATAGAAATGCTCTATGCCCAAATAGGATCTCAAGAGCCTTGTGTCTAATAACTAGATTTTATATGAAATAACTAAGCCTAGGATTTTTATGATCTAAATATCACTATAATATGCAAAACATTAAGTTATGACCCTAACATTTATGAAAATATGCATGGCAACATAACATATGAGCTAATAATATTATATTGCAACTGTAAAATAAATTAGGTCAATATATGACAATGAGCTATTTATTTAAGAGCAAAATGCAGATGAGAGAATTTTAAATTATGGAAATGATATTATGGTATGCCTTTTATTTTATTGGAATTACCAGTATATAGATAATGTGCACTGTGACTTTTTGTTTGATGCTTCTTTCTACTTCAGCTCTGAGCGCTGAATGAATACCTCGAGTAAATTCACTAATGATTGGAAGTTTTCTTGAGCAGTGAGGTTAATCATATTAATTGAAGGTCAGATATTTCTATGCTATACCTCATGTACTTGTGAAAATTAGGACACGTTTCAGGAACCTTCATTCCCATCCTCAGCTTTCAACCAACTAGTTGATGTAGCTGTGTTGTCTCCTAAACTATTGATGGTGGAGGTCTCTGGCGGTAGTGATGTGAACTTGCTAAGCTGATCCGATGCTGGGAAATCCAAGTTCTTAATTTGGTTCTTTTTTATTGTAATGTGGATATTTTCCCATACTAAGAGCTCATTTGTCATGCTCATTTATCTTGCTTCCTGAATAATATGGTGATTATCCCAAAAATGTGCTGCTATGGCTGTTTTTTGAGTCTGCTGGTACCTTATGCAATGGATTCAAGTTTCTCTCAATCTCACCTCTGTATATTTGGTCATAATCTGCACAATTAATCTGATAAATACCTGATATTTCAGTATGGGGGATTCTCTTTTAAGGATGTGCAGAGTAAGTTTTGTATGCTCTGCCTGTTTTGCAATGCTAGAAGGATGTTATGTTTTCTCAATATTTCCTTGAATCCTTGGTCTGTCCAAGGATGGTTTGTGAATTTCTTGCACTGGAGAATTTCCTTCCGAGATTTCAATATGGTAGTCTTCCTGATGGTTTTTGAGCCTTTTTGTATTTTTTGAGCCTTTGTTGCATAGTGTGTGGACCGAAATCAGTGACTGATATCTGGAATATATGTAGGTGTTCCTTGCTATATTCCTCTTTGCTGACTGGAGTGTTAAATAGCCTATATATTAAACTGTTGCAGACTGCAAGTTGTTGGGGTTTTGGGTTAAAGCTATTATTCTATATGTAGCTGTCTCTGTGTGTAGGTTTCTTATCTTTGATTTCCCATCACTGGACCAGCTTGCCAAGTTCATATCACCACCACCACAGACATCCATCATCAATAATATATGTAACAACAACTACAACTAGTCACTTGAAGGCTCAGAATGTAAACAAAGGTTTCAAAAACATGTCTTAATTTTCACAAGTGAGGTATAGTGTAAACTTAATCAACCCTCAATTAACCTGGTGCAAATTTTTAAATAACAAATATTTTCTATCATCCTCCAAAAATGCCTTTTACTTCTTTGTACTTTCTCTGACATCTCACATGAACACAGAAGAAAGAAATTGCTCAAGAAGTTATTTACTCCTTGAAAGAGTGAAAGTAGGATGAACATAACTATTTCCACATTAAAATATGTTCTATCAGAAGGAAATGGCTCTCATCTGACCTAAACATTACTATAATTTGATTAGTTCTTTAATAAAAAGCATTTTTACATACTTAAAGAAAATTTCAGTCTTTACCAAAAAACATATATTGCATCATGGAAATCCTGGCTGCGGTAATAATAGTGCATTACTGTAAATACTTCTTAATTTCTGCCTCGTTCAATATACCCTTTTCACATCTCAACAATCACTGCTGTTCCCATTTATTTCTGTTTTTTCTAATTCACATTTAGATCTGTAAGTAATTTGTACATTCATTAAATATTTAATTCCATTTTCTGATAAAAACATTAATTTTCGTTGGAGGCCCAGTAATATTAGTTTGCTGCACACATATATATTTGCCAAGATCTAAAATCTTAACTTGTTTATGACAAAAATGTAGTCAATATGATATGCAGGGAACCTCATTTATAATTCATGTTCCAAATGTAAAAGCAAAACTTAGTAATGGTGCTGCAAATTTAATACTTAAGCACTACACTCTACAATTGTTAGAAAAATCCAAACTTGTGCCTTATATGTGTAAGATACTTAAGTGGTGCAGTGACCACAGAGGTGTAAATTTTTAAATTTTCATCTCTGAGAGCTGAAGTAATACTACTTCTGAAATGGAGTCCTGCAGTGTTCAGAAGTTCAATGTTCAGTGACATTTTACATGCACAAAGCATTGGAAACTATTTCTACTGGAAGAGTTAAAGGTGTGTTCAGAATGGAGAATTCTTGTAATATGCACATACATATCTCTATGTTTTGTTTGAGTATCTAATGACCATTCCAGTTATCAAAATCATGTATGCAGAGAGTTGTTATGTTTGGAAATGCATGCATTTATTTTATAAAAAGAAAGAAGAAAAGTTGGTAAAAATTATGAAGATGTGTTTGTGAAGAAGATATCTTTTAACAAATACAAGATGATATTGAACTTTTCAAGGAGTTCATATTTAAGATTTCCATATTATTGTTATGTATAGAACACAAGTTTTCTATTCATGTATTTCGTTTCATAGTCTTTATAATTTATTGTAGCCTACTACCTATATTATTTTTATAAACCACCTGATTGTATATATCATTGTATGTATAGTAGCTAAGCTCAGTTCATGATAATAATTATTATAATTATTATTATTTGGTATCCTTGGTTTTTTTCATGGCCAGTCATTGTGGACTTTTAATTTACTCTGTGGAAACCTATCTGAATTAAATTGATTTGTTAAATCCAGTTTGGTTACGTATATTTCATTTTAAAAGTTAAGCTGTATGTACTAATTAATGCATTCATAACCTATCCTAACCAACACCTTTCCTGCTTCTGTTTATATCTATATGATATGATAAAGTATGATATGAGCAGGTAGGTATAAGTCTGCTTTAAAAAACTAAATGTGTGAAAGTATTGCACAACTTTCCTGCAAGTTGGTGATATAATTATCACTGCTATGAGGAAATAAATGTTACTGGTGCAGACAAAACAAGTGTTATCGCAATACTGGTATAAACATCACTGACCCTCTTGTGATATGTACCAAAGAAGAACAAACAACTGCCATACATTTTCCCAGCAGTCAACGCATGAAAATGATAGAAATTCATGAGTGAATGAAGCTTCTCTATGTCGATTCATGTTTATAGCAGCAGCATGAGTGTTGGCAGACTTTTTTCCAGGGGGGGCCACATGTTGGAAATTTGCAATCATATAATATTAAATCATTATTTTATTGTCAACATTTATAATATTTGTTGCAGATAACCGTATTAATTTGTGCTAAGTAAAAATTGTTCTTTACATCAAAATTAAAATAATAGTTTAATAGTCAGTAACTGGCTGCACATTAAGTTCGCCAACTTCCAAGTGAGGGCCGCAGCCTCCCCTTGCCCCCGTTTCGCGACGCCCGTGAGCAGCAGTATGCATAAGAACATCAGAAATATGGTGATTTTGAGTTGTGGCTGTACAAGGTAGTGTATTAATGGCTATGCACCTCCACTTTTTCTTCCTGAGAAATCCAAACACTTCATAAATGCTGGATGATCATCATTAGAGATGTGTAGAAAATGTAATGTTTGTTTGCATGCTGTTCACTCATTTATTTACAAAAAATGTAATATTTTACTGACGTATCTAACAGTTAGATGCACAGCTATTCAAATACTGATAGATTAAAAGTAAATAACTAGATATCTTTCTAAAAGTACTGCAAGGAAGTCATTTGTCTGTACTATTAAAAATAAATAAAATCTGAAAACTACCATCCCAGCACCTGATTCCTTATACCGGGACATGTTTTCCAAATTCTATAGCTATCTATTATGATATTAAAGTTACATTGCAATTGTAAAATGGAAATTTGTTCAGAAAACTTATATACCATAAGATAACAAAGTGAAACAAATTATGAACAAAAAAATAAAAAATTTATTCTTCCAATTGCTGTCCAGGTTTCCGATAAACTGGATTTCTACATTTCACTTCATCATTCATTAATCGGTCATGTATCTTGCAGTGGATACTCTCTTATTTGACATACTCTCTTACCATTGTCTCCTTCACTGTCACATTTCCTTTCGATGAACTCTTAGATTATATTCTCTTCTCAAGGCTTGACATTTTATTAAGTTTGTGTCTGGAACTCTTCTATCTCATGCTGTACATTCTTCTAGTACTTTAACAGGTACTAGCTAGGTCATACTTTCCAGATGTACATAACCTTTCTGCATTTTTAAAATTTTTCATATACATTTTTCTGAAGTTTCCTTCTTCCTTCCTCAACTAGTTCTTTGTACTTATTACACTCAAAGATAATATGTTCAGGAATTATTATATGATATTCTTAAGTATATTAAGAATACTGTGAACCTATTATATTCTATTTTGAACAGCTGTTTTTGTTAATAAAAAAAATACAGTGGAATACCTATTGGAATTTGGTTATGCTAGCCAAGTCCTTAATTCGTATAGGTATGTAACAAATGATTGCTGTAACGTACTAGCCTTGCCTATTTTACCCTCCATTCAATTAGCATTTCTAACAGCTCCAGGCTGCTAACTTTTTTAACAAAGCCTAGCCTATACTTATTGGGATTTTTTAACAGCACGAGTTACTGAAAATTTATGATTTTAGTTCAATTATATAAGTTTTTCTCACTCTGCATTTAAAATATTCATGAAAGACTATTTCTATGTAACTTTGCTGTGACTATTTCTCGCTTAGAGGATGAGTTCTAAAATGTGACCCAAAAGCCATGGAACCAATAAATATTTTCAAACAACCCTCCCATTTTTTTTTTCAGAAACTATTGGAGATATCGGCATAGACTACAATAAATAGCAAATCTAAGTTACTTGAAGGTGTAAATCGTAGGTCGCTTTTTCCCGTTCAATAAGTACTATTTAATTGCTTTATATGCATTTTTTAAAAAGAATCTTAAAAGTTGGAGAAAAGCATAAGCTGCCTATTTCGTTGATAAAGAATGGTATTTGTAACACACAGTTGATGAAAAGTCACAATTTCATGAAACTTCGAGTCCCGTAGGTCTGTTACAAAATGGTGGAGGCGCTGAGGACAATTTGGGGCTACAAAGGGGGAAGCACAGGTATGAGCCCACAGTAAATAGGTGCAGACATTAAGAATAACGACGTATTGCTAGGCAAAGAGCAGCATGTACAGGTCACCGGGCAGAAAAGTGAAGTAAGCAATGTGTACAAATAGGCTACATATAGCGGTCAGTTTTATTTTCTTCCTTACTCTCCCTCATCTCTCCTTCTCTCTCTCTCTCTCTCTCTCTCTCTCTCTCTCTCTCTCTCTGGCTCTCGCCTTACCTCCTGTAAGATAGCACTATTTTATCCGAGAACTCGGAAATCAATCGGTAACGGATGGCAGAAGCAAGCCCTAGGGCCACAGAATCGACTAGCCCCGCGCCAGCAGAAATTTGTCAAATTGTGTAAAGAACTATCATTAGTGCAAGTTACACAGCTACAATTGCAGGAGTTTGAAATATCTGATTTACACATGATTTTTAAACAAATCTGCGGACACTAACTCATGTCAGATTTCGGTCATGACGAATTGTTAAAACCTCAAGCCCAAGAAGGGATAGTGAAAAGTAACCATGGCCAAAATGAGCAGGCAGCAGGCAGAATAGTTACAAGAAGAATCTTTGGTAGAAGGATATACCTACAGCAAGAATGGTAGGTCAGCAATACGAAGTGACGCATCCTCCATTGGACCCGGGCACGTTCTCGGGGAAAGCAGCTGAAAGCGGCAACATCAAGTGCAGTAGTTCCCATGCTATCTCACCTAAAAGGTATCCGAATGCCATAAGACGTTTGTAGCAATCCCAACACAGCTTGTGAAGAACTGAAGAAAGGGCTATTGCTCGCTTTCAACTACGTGGCCGAAGAAGAGGTCTTCGAGTACAAACTTTGGCAACGTAAGCAGAACTTCAGAGAACCCACAGAACATGCATGATGTAGTATTTTATGGCCTAATTAATCCGAATATGACCAAAAGAGAACTTTTTAACAATATTTTGGGAGGACTAAAACCGTGGGCGATGAAATACATTTTACTAAATGACCCCCAAATGGTAGAAAGCTTAATTCAGGGCGATTGGAGAATCTAAACTGTACACTACTTAGCAGGAAAAAGGGTGGACTTTATAACCTCGCAAACTATTACTTCCAGTAATAGGACCTGCTATAACAAATGGTGGAAATAGCCGGAGCATGTAGCAGTTAGCCCAACAAGTTCAGATCACCCTTCCAACCCACATAGAACTGCACAGCAAGGAATAACAGAGCACATCATAGGGCGGGAAGGAATGTTTAATTAAAGAAGGACCAATTTGGAGCTACTGCAAAAGAGTAAAATAAAAGACTTATGAGCATGTGCATATGCTTATGTGCATGCATATGCATGAGCATATTTACAACGCACCTATAGATCATTACAAATATTATGCAGAGGATTAACCTACCAAGGAAAAGTGCCCCCATCGGAAACTCCAGGAGCCATAAATATACCCCAACCCCGTTGTTTTTGTACGTTGGAGATAAGAGATGCAATTTCGATACCAGAAGGGTTCCCACCCAAAATACCGTAGTATAACTTTTGATACCAGCAGGCTGGCCTACGTTGGGACTCTCAGAACTCACGGCTTAGCAGCATCATATCAGTTAATATTTACTAATCTCACACAATATTTGGCCACGGATTGACCAATAAAAATTTCACATTTAAATTTGTCGCAGAGCTAAGATTCATTTATGTTTAGGTTAAGGATGAGGCAAACGGACATGGGGCAGGCGAGTGCTTGCTAAGAAAGTTTAGTGTAATTAATTTTCTTACCAAATTTGGTATCACTGTGCATTGAGAATCTGTGCGTACGTTAGAGCTGTGTCGACATATTGTAGAAAAAAAATTTTGATAGTAGCAAAGCAAATGTGCACTCCAGCAACAAAAACGCAAGATACAGAAACATTTGTCTTTTAGTTACCTGAACTGTAAGAATTTCCGTTGCACATAAGTTTTTTTAATGCACAATGAAGGTGTGAAAGAATGTTCTATATACATCCATAGTGATGTAAGGGACCCATCTATAGGTGACGAAGCTTACTAGAGTAAATGTGTACACCTGTCTCTTTAGAGTTAGTTTCTATTTGGCCTCACTGTGGAGCAGACCGACACAGCTCGGGTGAGACAAAATTACGGCGCACCTTTCGTATCGCACTTAATTTAATAAAAAGAAATATTTATACATCTGAACCATATGTAAATAATGATTTCCATAATATTTACTGAAGTTAAACTCAGTTCCGTGTTCATTTTCAATTGTAATTAGAGCACCTAGTGCTGGAAATTAGATTCAAATCAAAATCCCTTGGAGAATCTTCAGGGGACAATCCCAAATAATGGGAACTCAACAACACAAGAGGGTCATACTCAAGCTTCTACACCCTTGACAAGCTTCGAATTGCTAAGTCCTCCTCCAGCAACTTCCTTGGATACTAAAAGTTAACCAGGAATCGAAAAGAAATCCACAAAATCTGATTTAATAACAAACACAGAATTTACAAATGATCTAGAGCTGGGAAAACTGTCCACGCTGAAAAGGAAAAGGCAGCAGCAGAAAAAACCTGGAAAGTTAGAAGAAGCTTTCCTATGAGAAAGAGAATATCCGCAAGGAATGCCAACAGTGTTACAAAGAAGGGGAGAACTGGACGCAGTGCCACAGTTTTGCAAACTGGTACTATGTTAAGCGTGTAGAGACCGGAAATGATCCATATTTTGCACGTATAACTGTGTGCGTGATAGCAGTGACTAAAACGTCACCAGCAGATCGGACATTCGGACATTTAACTACTCTTCAACCAGTGGTTTCTTTCTCTTCTTTTTCTTTTCTTCTGTTCTTGTAAATGTGTTATTTCAGAAGAATCACATTCCAACTTGTTTAAGAATGTTCAGTGTTTGTGTTAAAACGATGTGTAGTTCTGCAATAATTGGACAGCCTTCTTTCTGAAATGTCCTTAGAGTGTCCATTAGCTCCAACTTTATCCTACTGAGGTGCATAAAAAGTGGCCCATAAGTGAATGCAACTGGTTATGTTGGTAAGACAAATCTAGTCCTCCCTCTTTCAGCGTGAGCTATTCTGTTCCTCGAGCATAAGGTCCAGCCCCTGAATAGACACGATACTTTACCTACCCCAAAATAAATGCTTCGTTCAATTTAGTTTCAAAATGAAATATAAATAATAAAACGTAGAAATTCGCAGGAATAACTGCTGCGGCTTTCGCCTGCATATCGCTGATGAAAGCCCTCATATAAATTGCTAAGGTGTCGTTTAACGACACTTGCAAATAATTTCCTACCCCTTTCCCTAGATGAGTTATGACATATTGGTCTAGCGTTTCCTTTTGTACCTATCGTAGCCAAACTCTTTTATAGAAGCACTATCCCAAACACCCCTTTCATATTGGTTATAACATCGTTCATTAATTCATTTTTGTGTGTCTGTGGCTTGTTTTTCGCGCCAGTCACATCGATAACTAATATCAGCTGGCTGTAGTCAGAAATTGGTTGCCTGAAGGTGCCAAGCTTACGGAGCGAAAGCACAATTGCGATATACGTGAATAGTTCAGCTTTTATGCAAGTTAGTGGACGACTATGACCAGTAGCAGCAATAGAATCAACTCGATCAGATCGTTTTACTTCAGCTTAGGGTAACAATAACGTTTCCATGTTTCGTAAAAATTTAACTGATCATTTAAACTTGGTAATATTTCGGGAGTGTTTTATATAATTTCGGTGAAGTGACCCATATACGCTCTTCCTTCCTGAAGGACACCCATCTGTGAAAAAAAGATTGTTAAGGTTTTAAATATGGATTTTAGTGTTATTAAACTCCCAAAATTTGTATTTAATTCGATGTAGCGTTTATAGTTCGTTAACCCTTTAAAATAGTGATCTAAAAGTCTGCCTATAAGTCAAATTCTATATTCAAAACCATATTTTATATGTGATAAATGGAATAGGAATAGGAGAGATACGGAAGGGCTTCGGCACTGAAGCCAGGCTTATTGTACCTATGCCTCCAAGTGGGCGCCCCCGGGAGAAAGGATGAGGGGAGAGGACACACCAGGCGGTCAGATCCGCACTAATGGTACAGACATTGACAGAGGACCCTAAGGTCTCCCAAGTTTGAGAACACCTCGAATTCTTTAGGTCTTCCGGGGCCCTTCTAGGGGACTGCAGCGGGTTCCAACGCCCCATTGCCGCCATTGCGCATATCATCCCTGCCAAGCTGCACCTAATGCCTTCGCTGACCCTTGCGATCCTGAAAGAACCAACGGGATGAACGATGAATGAAGTAAAATGGAAGGACAGAAAATTCGAGTGATGTAATTATCCTCCCCAACGTTCACCTACCAACCCGGGGAAACCCCGAAAAAACAATGGATCAGGAAGGTCGGCCACGAGAATCGAACTCACGACCCACCGAATACGAGCCTCACGCGTTACCGCGGAGCCATCTCGCTCGGTAAAGGAAAATAAATCGTTCTAGAATGTTCAGTACTATTATATTAGCTGTAGAAGAGCAGAAAAAGACGAAAGATGACGTATATAATATGCCGTAAATGTTTTTAAGCAACATACAGTAAGAAATAGTGCTATTTTAGCGTTATAATTATTGAATAGTCGCGCAGAAGAAAATCGTTAACCGCATTTTTTCCAAAACTTTCTCTTACGTCTAGAAAAGTTTGCCAATTATGCTTGTAATAAGGCAGACATATTAAAAATGTCGGAGAGAATTGGTAAAACAAATTCAGTGAGGAGAAAAGGACCAATAATTGTGGTCTGAGCATTGTTCTGGGTGGCTTTTCAGTTTTTATAGTCTTTTCTCGAGCTTTCATTTGTCGGCAGATTCTCATTTTCAAATTATTAGGCACCTTATACTCTTGGATATAAAGCAATGAAATTTTGCATACCTCCTTAACCAAAAGGATAAAGGAACGATGAAATGAATGTTTGTTAATATGCTTATTTGTGATGCTATTAAACAATAATACTCATATTTTGTAATCCTTTATGCGCAAATTTAACACTTAGATGTAACAGTTATTTTCTCCCAAACTAGTAGGCTATCTAAATCGTGAGGTGACAAACAGAGGTTCTACATTCTACATTTTTTATAAAATGTTGTTTTTCATTTTAAAACCAATATGAACTTGTTCTCTTTCATTATAGATCACTGGTTTATTCAGACCATGTATCATTTGGGTGTAATGAGCGGGTAAATTCAATTCTATCTACAACTTTTGGCATCACTGAGAACCAGATAGTTCTATCTGCATCTCCATCACTTGTATTTCTCTCTCATTTCTTGCGTGGACATTGTTGCTTTTGAATTCTGTACAGTTACACAATATGGAAAGTGAAACATTTTTGCAAGAATGTGATAGCAGTGTCGAATGTATGATATGTACAAAACAGGAGTGCATTTTGAATAATTTTGCACCTCTGAAATTATCAATGTATAGATCAATTTTTAATAATGAATATAATCTTGAGTTCTTGCTCCCAAAGTCAGATCGATGTGATCTTTGTGAATAGTTTAACGTGACACAAAAGAAAAAAGTATCACTGAAGCGTTATCTGAAAACTATGACGCACATTTAAAAGAGAATTCTTTTATGCGACGGGAAAGAAGTATTGCCGGAGAAAATAATGTAATGATACTTTGTTTTGACCTCCAGAAACTGATTTCCTTACACCATGCAAATGTTTGTTCTTTCTTTTATAACATAAAACTAAATATTTGTAATTTTACTGCACATGTTTCAAACAGTAAAAAGGGCTTCTGTGCCATTTGGCATGAAGCATTGTGTGGTAGATCTGAAAATGGCATTGCCAGCGCTGTAGTTGCAATTCTGAAAAAAAAAATTGCTTCCATGTGCTCTGAAGTTGAAGAATACACTCTTTGGAGTGACAGTTGCATTGCTCAAAATAGCAATTCCCTCGTCTCTTTTGCTGTAGCTCCCTTTCTTGAAAGAAAAATTGTCAAATTAGAAGCATTACAATGAAATGCTCAAAACCAGGGCATTCTTGCATTCAAGAAGTTGACAACATACATTCAAACTTAGAGAAATCTCTGAAACTTTCAGAATTTTGGCCCCCGCTTTCTTCTGGCTTGCAACAGGAGGTCTCCCTATGAGGTAATTGAAATGACAGTGTTTTATTTCTATGACTATTACACTTCGAGCAAACTTCTTAAATAAAGTAAAGCGACATTCATGCAGATGTCACGATTGAAATGTGAAAGGAATGACCATCACAGCGTTTACTTCAAGAGGAGTAGCTGTCATTGGGAATGAAATAAAATCACCATCTTAAAAAACAAACATTTAAGAAGCAAAGAACGTCAGATCTGACTACCAAAAGCAAAACTTTCGTCTCTAGGGATAAAATGTTCAGAAGAAAAGGTTGCAGATGTACATTCCATGATGAAATGGATGCCCACTGTTGATACAAAGCAATTTTTAACTGACATTAATATGCACCTTTCACCGTATCCAAGAGATGCTTGGAACCAGAAGCTTCTATCTACATACAATCTTTCTTTATATATCATAATAAATGTGTTCCTTCTGTAATATTGTACTAAACTGATAATGGTAAGCTGTATATACTTTGTTATTTATTTACCAATATGTCTCATAAGAATATCGTAGCTCTCTAATCCTATATTAAGTCCCAAACTTTGAATCCCCTCCTGACAAATTCACTCAAATGCAGACAGAACCCTCTCGCTCTCACATCACGGAGTGCTGAACTCTTATTTAGTAATACATCTACTACACAAAAGCTTAATTATAAGGTATTAATTTAGTTTAAAAAATAATGGCAACATGTGGAAAATCTTTCTTCTTCCTCTTCCTCCTCCTCTTCCTCCTCTTCTTCTTCCTTCTCCGCTTCCTCCTCCTCTTCCTCCTCTTACTCTTCCGCTTCCTCCTCTTACTCTTCCTCCTCCTCCTCTTCTTCCTCCTCTTCCTCCTCCTCTTCCTCCTCCTCTTCCTCTTCTTCCTCCTCCTCTTCCTCCTCCGCCTCTTCCTCCTCCTCTTCTTCTTCCTCCTCTTCTTCTTCCTCCTCCTCTTCCTCGTCCTCCTCCTATTCTTCCTCCTCCTATTCTTCCTCCTCCTCCTCTTCCTCCTCCTCTTCCTCCTCCTCTTCCTCCTCCTCTTCCTCCTCTTCCTCCTCCTCATCCTCCTCCTCATCCTCCTCCTCATCCTCCTCCGCTTCCTCCTCCTCTTCTTCCTCCTCCTCTTCCTCTTCCTCCTCATCCTCATCCTCTTCCTCCTCATCCTCATCCTCTTCCTCCTCATCCTCATCCTCATCCTCATCCTCCTCATCCTCATCCTCCTCATCCTCATCCTCCTCCTCATCCTCCTCCTCATCCTCCTCCTCTTCTTCCTCCTCTTCCTCCTCCTCATCCTCCTCCTCATCCTCCTCCTCTTCCTCCTCCTCTTCCTCCTCCTCTTCCTCCTCCTCTTCCTCCTCCTCCGCTTCTTCTTCTTCCTCCTCCTCCTCCTCCTCCTCCATGGACTTACAAGGCAATGCGTTGGGCCAGAAGCCTGTCGAGGAGCAAGAAAACTTTGGAAAAGGAAATGAAATGAAGTGCACCGATGAAAGAGATAAGAAAATTAGCGGATCAAACTTTCCAACAAAGCATTCGCCTAGCGACCGAAGGAAACCTTTAACAAATCTGATATGTTGCACTCACACGACCTTCTCTACTCTTGTACAAACTATTCTTACGAGCTCTATTCCTCCCTATTTCATGTTAATCAAGATAAACATTTATAGAGTTATCTTATTGCTACTTTTCTTGTAGGTGCAAAGGAAATACAGTAGGCTTTAAGTGAAAGTCAAATGTTTTAAGAGTGGTCGCTATATGATGACATTGAAATTCCGTTCTCTTTGAATGACCAAGAGATAAAAAGGACATTAACTCCCATTTGAGCACTATCTATAAGTATTGCAAAATTCTGATAAATAACAAGGAATATCTCCAAAATGGTTCACTTCATAAAAAATATTTGACAAAAATTGTTTGTTTTAACGAGATCTACATATATTTTTTGTGCAGTAAGATTTGGTCTATCTCTTACGGTTTACCAGTTATGCAACTCATCAAGATGGTGCACAGATCCTCGACTCCTGAAGATGGTGTCAACTTCGAAGCAGTGTTTCTGCTACACGATGAAGTGTTTTGGGGCGTCAGTAGACCTAAAATCGACAATATCTCTGCTCGTTGTTGTAGCTGACTTCATTCGAGCGATGAGAGTCCTAACTCACGGTATGTGTGAGTATTTATTGGCTAGAACACAACACCGACTCGTCGTATATAATATTTAATGAATTCTTAAATGTACATTCAATGAGAAGTTGCCGAATGATGTAATGCAACAGAAACTGAGTATTGCTTTTAGAACTGGTAACCTTATACAGGAATATAATTCTTCACTTTATGGACAGACAACTGTATAATACCAACGACCGTTGCAAAAGAACCCAAATGCGTGTTGCGAACACGCAGCAATAGGCGATTACATATGGCTTCTACGCCCGTCACCCAGAAGTCCCTCCCAGCTAGCACGCTACTCAGAGGAGAGATCTATATCTTCCCCTACACGCTGCCTATCGGACCAATCCCCCCGTTTGTTAATTTCTAGAAATCCATCTACTTCCAAGCGACCTTGTGATGTCCTCTTTCACATCGGCTAATCCTTTGTGACCACCCAATTACCTGGGATCGACAAGATGGGACCAATTCCTTCAATTTGTACCTGATCCCTAACGACGTTTTCTCCACTGTAAATTGAAACAGCTTCCCTATGCAGAATAATTTATACACATTAACATACAATATATTCCTCTGATCTTATATTTTCTCTCTACTGGACTATTCTATCTATAAATCAATTTATTATTGATCCTACTTCATTACATCCCTTTTTCTTTTAAAATGAGTGTTTATTTTATGAAAGCCTAATTTCGGCTCTAAAGAGTAAGCAGGACTACATGAGCTATAGCCAGAAAATTCCAAATATACATTTCCTTGCCATTAAAATATCTTAAACATGTGGAATTTTAATCAAAATCGTTTGGAGTCATTTTTGAGAAAATTAACATTTTCGAAAAAAATGTTCCATATAAAGAGTAATAATTTAGGGTGGAGGAACGTTCTTCAAAATCTTCGTGTCGCATTCTGGAAAGATATCAAACTTGGATAGCAACTTTGGTTTTTAACCGACTTTTCGTCTATTATGCTGTTAACAGGCACGCACACACACACACACACACACACACACACACACACACACACACACACACACACACACACACACACACACACACACACACACACGCACACACACACACACACACACACACACACACACACACACACGCACGCACGCGCGCGAACCTTTTGCTAAAAATGCTTTCTTTTTTTATTCGGGGGGGAGGGCCTCAAAAGATATTTCCTATGAAATCTTAACATCGAGCTTTTGGGTCGAATACAATACTTTACCTACTTACTATACGTAGTAGAGAAAGTAAAAGAACTATGTCAGATTGGTCGGTCCCGGAGGATTGAACCCGGGATCTCCTACATGCGAGTCACTCACGTTACCGCAGCGCTCGGTGAACAAAGCTTTCACACAGCAAAAAATAATAACCTTATTATATGAGGAACTGAACACATGAAATATTGTATGCATAGAGGAAGTTCGGGTAATGTGGAATAATCAAATTACTTGCTGGTTTGGTGTTGATATCCAACTGTGTCTACTAGAAACACATCAGAGGTTACTTTCAGGCTCCAGCAAGCAGTCTCGCCTGGTTTGTGTCACATGGTGTTTGAGTGTGGATCATTATCTCATTTCTATCGTCTAAAACATTTTGCAGGCAAGTTTTTAAATATTTACGAAGAATATTTGAATGTCTATTATAGATGTAAACTAATATTATGATTATAACAAAGGTTGAAACATTCGTGCGGCACAGATCTTTCGTTTTCATTTCATTTTATTTTCGTGCAGTGACACGCCTAATTTTAATGTGATGTGACGGGTAATATGGAATACTGGTATCCCATATTGCCCTCCATTTATATCAAGTATCGCATAATACCCGCATTGCTTCTGATGAATAACATTTATAATTTTACAACTTGTTATAATAAATTTAATTTTTTTTTCTGCAGAAATGCCAAACTTCACAATAATGGGGAGAAAGTATTCGATCGTCTGCAGTGGCAAATTTTCGGAAGATAGAAAAGGGGAAGTTTGAATCCAGAGTCTAATGTGGACACAATGAATGTGCAGGAGCGGAAAATCTTGTTTATCTCTGCGATTTCCCCAAATACATTCTTCAGTGCAAAATAACACCAGCCTATATTTTGTAGCTTATATTCATGCTATTGTAACCCAATTCAGTGCATTATTGTGCGAGAAAAGAAATAAATAAACCCTTATTTAAATTCGTTACTTGAAAAAATTAATTGGGAAATTTATGTAGTATTCTATACTACCCTTCCTAATGTATATTACCCGCAATAAACAATGGAACACTTTTTTTATCGAAAATTAAAATTCTCATTTTTTGTTCAAAGTAAGTTACAAGGAGGTTCACTTTATTCACTAAAACATAATTAGTCAAATTATAATACTTTTTCCTCAACTATTAAGGAAATCAAAATTGGCATTCTATATTACCCGAACTTAGCCTACATTTCGCACATTAAACCCTGATTGCTACATTAAAATGTCATAAGTGTGGATTTTAGAAATTTGACAGATGGGTATCCTTGTGGAATGAAATGGATAAGAAAGCGTGTTTGTGCCTGATAGAAGATAGCACTCTGCGTTTCGTGATTTCCAAAATGTCATGTTGTGAAGATAATGAACGCGACACGCGCGCGGGAACATCGGTAGGTAGACGAGACGAAACGAAAGGGCTATGGGTGACCTCTGGAAGGTGCGGCCTCCTCGTGGGTGTCTCCCACTTGCTGCTCATCTTTGTCGTGACTAGCTTAGATCTACCCAACACGTGTCCATCCGTAGGTATAATTTGCCAAACGCTCTTTGCTCGGCTGGGCGTACTCACTACGCCCAAAATGTCTAAACCTTTGGACAATAGCAGTCGTTGCTGCTGGCAATGAGCAATTTGAATTACACTTAGCATGTCATTTAACAGCTGTTAACAGTAATACTTTACGCGCAGATAATTAATTAACCTGTTTTGAAACGATCATAAGGGATCCTAGGACTGAAAAATGACCGAGAAATTGTCCAATTTAGGATTTTTAGTTTTGTGCATATAAATGTTCCCCAAAGTTTCGGTAATCGGCTGGCAGTGAACTTCTTTACATTCCGCCGTTTTTAAAGGTCTACTGCGGGATTTAAGTGCCATGTCCGCTACATTTAGACACCCGTTTTCTGCTTAAGTTTCCGACAGTACTTGTGCAAAATAGGGACCAAAAAGGGCTCATAAACAACCAAATTAGCGGAAAGAAGTGACTAAGCTATGAATATGAGGAGAGAAGTACTAGAAAAAAGAGGGAAGATGTGACAAACAGGTAATCGGACTCATGACTCATTTGTGAGACAAAAACTCGAATATGCATCTATTATTTGGAATCCTAAGATGATAATGCATGTCACCGCAATAGAAAAAGTACAATCAAAATTTCTAAAATACATACTATTTAAAAGAACTGGATATTATCCTACTTACACAAACTAGAAACCCTTTTGGAAATATTTAAACTTAAAACTCTGAAATTTAGAAGAGATATTGCAGGGTTAATATTTCTGTATAAGGTATTGCATTCGATTATTGATGATATTAATATTACAACAAATGTATTATTTTATGTACCCAATAAAATAAGCAGATTCAGGAGGCTTTTCTTCACCCCCAGAGCAAATACAGAAATCCATAAAAATTCGCCATTACACAGAATTATGTATTTATATAACAAGCTTCATCATTTCGATGTCGATATTTTCAACATGTCTGAAACTCAATTTAAAAATGCTACAACTAAATTGTTAACAGTAGTATAGTTGCTGTAATTAGGAATAATAGAAAAAATTATTTACCATGCCACCTTCACTTTTTTCCCCTTCTTCTCTTTTTATAATTGTTTCTATTCCTTGTATTTCCTTTTCTGTATTAGTTTATGTTCATTTATGTTTTATTGTATTTTATTTGAGTGTGTATATTATTATATGTAAACACCTATGTATGATGAACATTGTAATTGGGCTTCCAAGCCTGTTATGTTCATAAGAATAAATAAATAAAATCATAACACATGTATGTAGAGAAATTGGTTTTTCTCGACTTTACAGTTTTTATTGCAGTATCTACTCCAAGCGCATTAAATTCTGTGCTACGCTCCTACAATTTTTCCAGAATTTGCTTCATTCTGACAATTTGTTTAGCTTTAAAGGCATTAAACACACAAAAAGTTAAAAAGTAGTTTCAATATCTATCAAAGCAAAGAAGCTGATTGCTTTAAAAGTAATTAATTTTTCTTGCTTCCAGAGATTGGTGGTATTTGTTGAGCAAATATCTATAAAATAATAAAACTCTTGACATTTTGCTTTTCGATGCGCTTTGAATATGAAGCTATTTTCGCATTGTGAATAAATTGAGTAATTAATTCCCTCAAACTATGAAAGAGATTGTGCTGGAAATTTGTGTGGTAGTTTACATATAACACAAACACAAACTATTGATTTCATGCTTAAAAAAAATATAGAACATTCAAATTTCAGTCCCAGGGTTCCTTAAAGGGGGAAAATGAAAAATCTGATGTCTTGCACTCACATGGCTTTCTCTATTCGTGTACAGACCTATTCCTCCATCTGCATCATATGAATCAAGATAAACATTTGCAGAAATTATCTTATTGCTAATTTTTTGTAGGTACAAGGGAAATATAGGTATGCAATAGACTAAGTCATAATCTTCTAAGAGCCGGTCGCTATGTGACAGCTTTGTAATTTCGTCCTCTTTGCATGACCAAAATACTAAAAAAATGACTTCCTATTTCAGAAAACGCAAAGTATTTGGAAGTTCAAACCGTTTCCAAGATTATACCATAAATCTATTTGAATCTTCTTAGCCTGCGGATTGAGAAGTTATGCAGCTATGCCGTAAACACTGTCCATTACATCGCCTCGTATCAATTTTGGCCGAAATAATAGCTTTGCACCGCTGTCTGTGAAGGGACTTGCTCTTGTAGCGCAATAGTGTGAGTGTTGGCCTTCAGTGCTCAAAGTCCCAGGTTCGAATATTCCCACTGGAAGGTACTTTTTGTGCTTAGTTTGGCGCGTAAGTATCGTTTCACTTAAGTAGTTTAATTATGTGAAAACAACACTTTCTCTACTTACTATACGTTGTATCACACGGCTTTCTCCACTCGTTACTCTACGAACCATTTTTACTAAAGGTTGCTCTTATTTACTTCCTGTTAAGGGTATTCATAGTTGACGTTTCCCAATCTTATCATTTTTATCCAAATGTTTTCTAAATGTTGTCGCATGTGCTCTGCCAAATTATAATTGTGTTTTAAATTTCACACATATATCTTTAATAGTTCATAAAAAATACTCTCCTGATTATTATACAAATTAAGTGTCGCACATGTTGCAGAAATTGTGATTTTGCAGAAATAGTAACACATACTTGAAATCTTGTGCAGAAAACTCATCTTCAATAGCATTTATATCATAATGTTCTCCTTCACTTATCTTGCACATTGTTTCATATCCCTGTTTTTTCAAGCACCAGTTTCATTTTCTGGCTAAGGGCTTTTCCAGTTTCACCTTCACAATGTTGCCTTTGAGATCATTTAATGAATGGTTTTATTTTGTTTTTTAAGATAGTTGATGGCTGTCACCAAAATAGGTTCTGCAGTAACTTTCACTTCATAATATTTGCAGAAAAGAATGCTTCCATCAGTAAAAAATATCTCTGCTCCAAATTCAGATACAAGTTGTAGCAAAAAAGACATTTTACTAGACTTAGTTTTGGGCATATTTACGACCAGGATTTCTTTCACAAACTGTAAAACTGCAGTGAAACATAAGCTGAATACAACCTACCCAGTCCTACCCCCTAGTCGAGGTCATTGTCGCAATGCTGGTCAAAAATAAGGGGATACTTAGAGTGGGTTTACTGGGTTCTCTGCTGGTGCTAATGATTTGAATACAATAGAAAGTTGCTCTCACCTGTTACCTGCTGGAGTGCGTATTAGTTAAAAGAATTTGGAATTTACGCTAGACTCTGTTGAACAGGAAAAAGATAGTCAAATGAAGTTAAAGTCGCAAGAAAACCGTTAAACAAAACAAAAAGTCTAAAAAACACATTTAAATCAAAAAATGGCTAAAAAGGCAAAAAGGATAAATAAAAATTCTAAAAAAGGGCCTTCAAATAAAAAATAGCTAAAAAGGCAAAACAGGACAAATAAAACCCTCCATTCTTTGACCTGTAGTGACCTATAATTAACATATATTATGCTGGGCCTCATCTTCAAACACTAAGGAAAAGAAGGATTTTCCCTCAACTTCCTAGCCCTGCTCAGAACTCACGCAAATTGTCTGCTTTTTCGTACCACCGAACTGCTGCCTTGTTGAGATGAGAAGTTCCCCGACCTTCATCCCTCAGCCGGAACTCGAACCCACATCACCTCACACATTAGGAAATTTAAGACACGTACTCACCTTAGTCTGTTGTTCCTATGACAGTGGACCTCCGAACTCCATTTGACGATCTCTTCCTGCATCGACAGCTGAGGGAATTTGCGATGAAATTCACAATAACAAGATGCAGCACGCCTAGACAATGCTTCCTTTCAAGCAATTAACCTTGCTCGGTGACAAGATTCTGTCATAACGAGACTCGTACAGTCAATGTATACTTGCTGTTCTGCATGCTGACATGACCTGGCTCACTCCGCCTTCATGTGTTGACTTCCTCTCCCAACTACCCCTGTGGGTTGCTCTCTTTACCCCTTTCTACTTCCTGTCAGCTCTGACGTAAGACCAGAGTCTACCTTCTTCAGGCATACCAACTGTTAGCACCACTAGCGACCCTTGAGCATTTGGAAAAAGAAATCTTCCTTCAACTTCTTTCTTTTTTCCTTACAGCGTCGGACCTTCAAGTTCTTGTAATTTTCGCCAACTATTTGTTCTACCCTGGCGGTCAGTTTCATGGTGTTGCTGTTGACAGTGTCTTCCAGGGCACTAAGACGCTCCCCAACGTCCTCTGGGGCGTTAACGCGTTGGCCAAAGTCTTTCACGGCGTCCTTCCTGCCGATCAGTTGTCCATCGATCTTCGCCGATAGCTTCATCCTCATCTCGGTCCTCTCGTTTCTCATTTTTTCCATTCCGTAGCTTACATTTTTCAGCTCGACCAACAACTGTTTCATCATCTCCTCCATCGTGGTTTTCGTCGCACCTCTGACACCAATTGTGGCAAAATTACTCTTCAATTACCTTTTAATTCCTTTTTTATTATTTACTTACTTACTTTACATCCGTGGTGGCCTCACACAAATTATCATGTAAATACACTTAAAAACTATTCTTGTTTGCAACTTACAACCAGATTCCAAAACTGCCTAAGAGTTACTCAGTCTCCCTGCAAAGTGACGTCAGTAATGGAACACCGAATATACGAAATGCTCCCTCACGGAAGCTCGGCATACGTATTCCGTGTAACGTCACAGTTGCTAAAACCATACAATTTCACCGAATTAATATATTAGTTTCTTATTCTTCTGTTTTAAACAGCTTGTATAGCATTTCAATGGGTTCAGGGCAAGCCTTAATGGCATTCTAATTTATCAAATGGAAACTAATTACCATGGCTTGGATATTTATGACCTAAATGTTAGAAATATGCAAGTACTTACGACCAAAAAAATTAGAAAACATGACGATAAACATGACCTAAATTGTTTCGAAAACTTAAAAAATTGAATGCTGTTTAAATTATCATTATATTGAAAAACTACTTTAAAAACATAACATACTCAATATTAAATAAATAATATTAATTTTACTGTTGAATTTTGAATTTATTTAATTGGTTAATCTAGAGCTAACCCTCAACTCTTCACAGAATTAAATAAATGTCACGTTTTAAAGGGCGATCAGAAAGAGGAATTACAGTAGTAAATTACATACATTTTAAAGTTTTCAAAAGGAAGCGATCTTCTTATTGCACTCAACATTATAACGGGAAAAAGACCTAATATTACAGACAAGAATTAGGAGATGTGTAAAATCGTCTTTGAGACGACTGCAAGCACATATGCAAAACTGGAATAGAAATATAAAAATCTGATGTGTTGCAATCACATGACTTTCTCTACTCTTGTACTAACCATTCTTACAAATCCTTATTCCTATATCTTCGTGTTAGTTGAGATAAACATTTGCAGAAATTACCTTATTGCTTATTCCCATGTAGGTGCAAGGGGAATATGGGAATACAGTACGCTTTGAGCGATAGTCAAATGTTTTAAAGCTTTGAGATTTCGTTCTCTTTGCATGACTAACATAAAAAAAATAAATAACGATTTTCCATTTGACGAAAGTTTGTATTCCGAAACTGACACAAATAACAAGCAATCTCTCCGAAATGGTTCACTCTACAAAAAATTTATTTGGACATAAATTGTGTCTTAACGAGATCTACATTTCTGTATAGTAAGATTTTGTCCATCTCTAACGGTTTACGAGTTATTCAAAATGCATCCAGAGTAAATATCACCACACAAGCTATAGTCAGTAAATTTAAGATATACATTTCATTTGTCATAAAAATATCTTAAACATACGTCATTTTAATCAAAATCGTTAGGGCCATTTTCAAGAAAATCAGTTTTCGAAAAATTTTCCATGTAAAGGGTAGTTTAGGGTGAAGGGATTTTCTTCAAAATCTTCCTTGATAGATATTAAACTTGAATACCAACTTTGGTTTTTAACCCACCTTTTATTTTTGAGTTATGTTGTCCACAGTGTGACAGCCCCACACACACGCGCACACACACACACACACACACACACACACACACACACACACACACACACAAGGACCTTTTACTAAAAATGCTGGTTTATTTTTTTTTTTTTTTTTTTTTTTTTTTTTTTTTTTTTTATTCACGGGGTTTCAAAACATATATTTCCGGTGAAATCTCGACATCGAATTTTTGGGTGGAATAGCCAAAATATAACTTTATATGGCCCATGAGAATTGCATAATTTTAATCACCACTCATAAAATCGCGCTCCGCTTATATTTTCCATGAAAAAACCACAAACAAAAACTATATGTCATAAATATCCGGGCTCTGCTAATCACACTACAGGTATTTCTTTCACAAAAATAAAAACGAACTGTATGAATTTTAATTTTATAATGAAAAACAACCAATAATAAAACATTTGATGGTTTCTCCTAAGTGGTTTCAAAACCTCATTGCCAATATAGCAGGATTTGACTGCGTAAGGCATGAAATTATGAGCCATTCATGTGAATGATGCCACCTGGGTTCTCTGCGCCCAAAACCTTCAATAGGAACCCTGCGGAGTCAATTTCACGCTAATGGATGCTTACGCTGAAGGAGCGGCTCTTTGTCCCTCAGTGCCCCGGGGCAAATTTTGCAGCAATTTTACTATCGAACCCCTCAGCAACATTTTGAGCACAGATGTTTTGTTATGGCTAGGTGGATTACCTCTGAACTCCAAAGGTAAAGACATTTCTAAAATAAACCTACGCAACCTGCCATTGAAACACCGGCAGAGAGATCTATAAACTGTCATAATCTAGTATTGTAATAGAAGGGGAATCTTCAGAGAAAAAACATTTAAGGTAATGGATCTGTGAAATTTGAAAACTCCTCAGTACAACAAGTAACTTGTTGAAATTTATGTCAGTTATTTCACACAACCGCAGCAACTTTGGTCGTGTTTCAAAATTCTAGCTTCCATCGTAATTTTTATCTCTGTAAACCTATTGCTCTAATCAAAACACCTGACATTTTACACATTTACTTTCTCTATTACCTGAAGTAAGTGGGGGAAGAATTGCATCCCACCCAAAAACTTGCTATCGAGCTTTCATGGCCCCAAATGACCTAGTTGTTGACGGGCCCATAAACTCCACTCACTGACACACTCGCTCACTCATTCACCCACAACTCACTCACTCGCTCATTCACCCACAACTCACTCACTCGCTCATTCACTCACAGCTCACTCCCTCACTCATTCACCCACAACTCACTCCCTCACTCATTCACCCACAGCTCACTCCCTCACTCATTCACCCACAACTCACCCAGTCTCACACTCACTCATTCACTCATTCATTCATTCACTCACTCACACATTCACACACACTCACCCACTCACAACTCACCCATTTTCACACTCACTCATTCACTCACAACTCACCCAGTCACACACTCAGTCACTCACTCACAACTTACCCAGTCACACACTCACTCATTCACTCATTCATTCATTCACTCACTCACACATTCACACACATTCACCCACTCATAACTCACCCATTTTCACACTCACTCATTCACTCACAACTCACCCAGTCACACACTCACTCACTCACTCACCCACAACTCACCCAGTCTCACACTCACTCATTCACTCATTCATTCATTCATTCACTCACTCACACATTCACACACATTCACCCACAACTCACCCATTTTCACACTCACTCATTCACTCACAACTCACCCAGTCACACACTCACTCACTCACAACTTACCCAGTCACACATTCACTCACTCACAACTCACCCAGTCTCACACTCCCTCACTCACAACTCACTCACAACTCACCCAGTCACACACTCAATCACTCACTCATTCACTCAGTCACACACTCATTCATTCACTAACAACTCACCCACACACTCACTCACACTCACTGTCGTTCATTCAGTCAATCAGTCAGTCACTCACTCACACTCACTCAGTCGAGATTTCACCAGAAATACATGTTTTGGGATCTCCTGAATCTAAAGAAAACAATTTTTATTAGAAAAAGGACCGTGCGTGTGAGTGTGTGTGTGCGTGTGGTTGTGTATGTGTGTGTGTGTGTGTGTGTGTGTGTGTGTGCGCGCGCGCGCGTGCCCAACTGTGAACAGTGAACTCAAAGACGCAAAGTCGGTTAAATACCACACTTAATATTTAAATTTCAACAACCTCCAAGATGTGAGAGGAAGACTCCAGACTACACTTTACATAGATTATTTTGGATTCAATAAAAAATGACTAACGATGTTGTTGGAAATACCGTACGTTTGAGATATTTTATGACAAATGAAATGCATATCTTGAATTTTATGGTAATATCCTCAGGTGCGCTCTTCATTCTGGATGACCTTTGCATAACTGGCAAACAGTAAGGAATACACAGAATGTTACTATACAGAAAGTGTATATATGCCTTGTTAAAACATAATTTACGTCCTCTACAATTCTTGTGGAGTGAACCATTTAGATGTATTTTTCATTATTTGTCTGAATTTTCCAGTATTTATACTTTTCTAAAATGGGAAGTCATTATTTATTTTGCTATCTCTTGGTCATGCAAAGAGGACGGAACTTCGAAGCCAACATGGCGACCAGCTTTAAAACATTTGACTAGGCCTTAAAGGCTATCTTATTCCCGTATTTTCCTTGAACATACAAGAAAATTAAGAATAAGACAACTTCTGCAAATGTTTGTCTCGATTAACAAGAAGTAGATAGGAAATAAGCGTTTGTGGGAATAGTTTGTACAAGAGTAGAGAAATTCACATTAGATTTTTAAAAATATTCACGTGAAGAATTCAGGTTTTTACTCAGGGGTCTCCGTCTAGGGGATATGTGAATAGCGACCACAAGGTACCCAAGCTGAGCAGAACATTACTTCCACTTACTGGTGTTTTGCTCCTCACTGTAACTTTTCTATCTCACCTTACCTTGGTCATCTCTTGTTCTCTTCCGACCCCGATGCTATTAGGGTTCCCGAGGGCTAGGGAGTCTTTATTTTTCCAACTTCTCCATTTCTCTAATTTCCCTATAAAATCTTAACCCCTAACATGCTGACCTGTCATGGCATGCAATACGTCCTCTGATTGGTAATCAGAGGATATGGTCGGTGAATTTATTTTGATAATTCTCCCGGTCAGGTCGGTGAGACCCGTAAACCAACAACAGGTGTGGTCCTCCAGACATTCTGGGGTTTGTGAGTGAGCGATGTGACCTCCAAAACATAAAAATATGGTGCTCTCTAAAAAGCGGTTACTATTACTGCTATTGCTCTCTTCAATATCAGTGAAAAATATTGGAGAGCAAGAGGATTAATGACTTCATTGTCAGAAATCCAGCATTAGCGAACAACTACAACAACAGAATTCAGGTTTAACAGTAAGTGAGTTTACATAGAGATCTATAGGTATCCGATTTTATATTAACCCCTAATTATTGCTTAAAATTATTACCTCTTGCACTTTCCAAAATTCTTGATTGTTTAAAAGTTAACAGCTTATTTCTCAAAATTGCAGAATAATTTTGAAAAGTATATGATCATTTTCTTTTATATAGATTTTAGAGGCAGTGTGATATTTTGAAGCAAATTAGTAAATAATTGCATCACGTGGAGCATTTTGAGTATGGAAAAATGTTTAAAAAAAGTTAGCGAGAAAACCGGGTTTCTAGTCCATTTATAACAGCAGCCAATTTGTAGTTCAAATACACCAAGTCGAGAAAAGAAACGATATTTTCTTAAAGTTTGGAATTATTATTTCAGTATGAACATGTTTATCTCTTAACAACTTTTAGATAAATTTCACAGTAATTATCGTGATTTTATCTAGTGGTCTTCTATTTCATACTTTTGCAACTAATTCGTCAGTATGTCATTTTCCTTGAATCTGGATGGACATTCTGATAAGATGGTAGACCTTATCTCATCCATAATAAAACATTCAGGTTTGTGACCTCTTTTTAACTTGCTGAATTCATATTACTTAAATTTACATGACTTATTAAGCGATCAAGGACAAACCAAGTTGACATTTCACTTTCATTTTGCTTGACTCGTAGAACATGTATAAAATATGCCTCGTCTCATCATCAGAAATTCTCTTTACATCTATTATCATTTAATGTGATACGGAATGGGTTTTCAGTACAAAAAATCAATTTATTTAATATTGTACGGTATGAATGAAGTTTTTTCTCCATTATGGCGTTCGATTAACCTCAATATCTATCCTAGAAGTAGGTCAATTATTAAAATAGGGTAATGGCTGCACACAATTTCGTACAGCCGATTACAGTAGCACTTCTAGAGTAATTGGAAATTCCAAGAGTTGGAATGTGTGGCTCATGTCCAGAAGAGGATGGCTTGTCGACTAAGAAAACTGCAGGTTTCTTTGAGGGGAAAGGTTCTTAGTGATGGAAAGACTTGGTGGAAGGCATAAACTCACAGATGATGTCATTGAGAGGGTGCAGAGGTATTATGCTCTTGCAGTAAGATAAAATCCAGAAATTGTAGAAAAATGAGAAAATGAGTAAGGACAGTTTGCTTCCATACATTGTTGACAAATGACAACTCCAATCATAATTTGTGTCCAGCTGCTGCAGACGGTTGGTGTAAAAACAATAGAGGGCTGGTCACAGTAGATAAGTACCGGGTGGTCCACTTCACCCGGCATTGGGGTAAGTAGATAAACCACCGCCACCACCACACCACCACTAGCACACCCACCACCACCACCACACCACCACTAGCACACCCACCACCACCACAACCACCACCACACCACCACAACCACACCACCACAACCACACCACCACAACCATACCACTACCACACCCACCACCACCATCACCACTGTCACCACCACCACCTCCACCACCACCACCACACCACCACTACCATACCACTATCACACCCACCACCCTTCCACAACCACCACCACCATCACCACTGTCACCACCACCACCTCCACCACCACCACACCACCACCACTACCATACCACTACCACACCCACCACCGCCACCGGCACCACCACACCAGCACCACCATACCACTACCACACCCACCACCACCGCCACCACCACCACACCAGCACTACCATACCACTACCACACCCACCACCACCACCACCCAACACCACCAACTACTACCACACCCACCACCACCACCACACCACCACCACTACCATACCACTACCACACCCACCACCGCCACCGGCACCACCACACCAGCACTACCATATCACTACCACACCCACCACCACCGCCACCACCACCACACCAGCACTACCATACCACTACTACACCCACCACCACCGCCACCACCACCGCCACCACCACCACACCAGCACTACCATACCACTACCACACCCACCACCACCACCACACCACCACCACTACCATACCACTACCACACCCACCACCGCCACCGGCACCACCACACCAGCACCACCATACCACTACCACACCCACCACCACCGCCACCACCACCACACCAGCACTACCATACCACTACCACACCCACCACCACCACCACCCAACACCACCAACTACTACCACACCCACCACCACCACCGCCACCACCACCACACCAGCACTACCATACCACTACCACACCCACCACACCACCACCACTACCATACCACTACCACACCCACCACAGCCACCGGCACCACCACACCAGCACCACCATACCACTACCACACCCACCACCACCGCCACCACCACCACACCAGCACTACCATACCACTACCACACCCACCACCACCACCACACCACCACCACTACCATACCACTACCACACCCACCACCGCCACCGGCACCACCACACCAGCACCACCATACCACTACCACACCCACCACCACCGCCACCACCACCACACCAGCACTACCATACCACTACCACACCCACCACCACCACCCAACACCACCAACTACTACCACACCCACCACCACCACCACACCACCACCACTACCATACCACTACCACACCCACCACCGCCACCGGCACCACCACACCAGCACTACCATATCACTACCACACCCACCACCACCGCCACCACCACCACACCAGCACTACCATACCACTACTACACCCACCACCACCGCCACCACCACCGCCACCACCACCACACCAGCACTACCATACCACTACTACACCCACCACCACCGCCACCACCACCGCCACCACCACCACACCAGCACTACCATACCACTACCACACCCACCACCACCACCACACCACCACCACTACCATACCACTACCACACCCACCACCGCCACCGGCACCACCACACCAGCACCACCATACCACTACCACACCCACCACCACCGCCACCACCACCACACCAGCACTACCATACCACTACCACACCCACCACCACCACCACCCAACACCACCAACTACTACCACACCCACCACCACCACCGCCACCACCACCACACCAGCACTACCATACCACTACCACACCCACCACCACCACACCACCACCACTACCATACCACTACCACACCCACCACAGCCACCGGCACCACCACACCAGCACCACCATACCACTACCACACCCACCACCACCGCCACCACCACCACACCAGCACTACCATACCACTACCACACCCACCACCACCACACCACCACCACTACCATACCACTACCACACCCACCACCGCCACCGGCACCACCACACCAGCACCACCATACCACTACCACACCCACCACCACCGCCACCACCACCACACCAGCACTACCATACCACTACCACACCCACCACCACCACCACCCAACACCACCAACTACTACCACACCCACCACCACCACCACCACACCACCACCACTACCATACCACTACCACACCCACCACCGCCACCGGCACCACCACACCAGCACTACCATATCACTACCACACCCACCACCACCGCCACCACCACCACACCAGCACTACCATACCACTACTACACCCACCACCACCGCCACCACCACCGCCACCACCACCACACCAGCACTACCATACCACTACTACACCCACCACCACCGCCACCACCACACCAGCACTACCATACCACTACTACACCCACCACCGCCACCACCACCACACCACCACTACCATACCACTACCACACCCACCGCCACCGCCACCACCACCACACCACCACTACCATACCACTACTACACCCACCACCGCCACCACCACACCAGCACTACCATACCACTACTACACCCACCACCACCGCCACCACCGCCACCACCACCACACCAGCACTACCATACCACTACTACACCCACCACCACCGCCACCACCACCACACCACCACTACCATACCACTACTACACCCATCACCACCGCCACCACCACCACCACCGGCACCACACCACCACCACTACCATACCACTACCACACCCACCACCACCGCCACCACCACACCAGCACTACCATACCACTACTACACCCACCACCACCGCCACCACCACCGCCACCACCACCACACCAGCACTACCATACCACTACCACACCCGCCACCACCACCACACCACCACCACTACCATACCACTACCACACCCACCACCACCACCACCCAACACCACCAACTACTACCTACTACCTACTACCCACTACCCACCTCTCGCCACCCGCCGCCACCCGCCGCCACCAACCGTCACCACCCGCCGCCACCACCACCACCATCGCCACCGCCACCACCACTACTAATACCACTACCACTAACACTAACACTACCAGTACTACTACCCCCCACCACCACTACCACCACCACTACCACCACCACTACCACCACCACCACTACCACCACCAACACCAGTACTACCACTGTAGATAGTGTGCTGTAGATAGTAGAAGACCTATTTACATCATCGTGAGCTGCCTTGTGCTGCTATTTTCCCTTTCTCCTCCAGAAAGCACAACACTCTTCAGACGTTTTCTTATCAGAAGCCTATAGCATTTGTTATTCAAATCTTCTCTTAAACCTGTTTAAACCTACTTGGAGAAAACTGCCCTTGAAGTAGTGTATTAAGTTAGGTTTAACACATGCAAATATTTTTTCTTGATTTTCCAACTATTTTCAGATAGAAGAGAAATGCTTTGGAAATAAGCCTCCTGAAATAATAACCATTTATGGTTTATTACGAACTGTTGAGAAATAGTTTAAAAATATAATGAAGGAAATTTTCATAGATGTTTCAAAAGAATAAACATGCCTTTACTGATATCTCGCGTTCAGTTAAGCTACCATTCATTTTTTCCTCTCTCTTGTGCACAGTTACCAGCACTTTCTCTACTTGTTAATTCCATTCATGATCTATTTCTGGGACAACCGGTTCCAGCCTTCATTTGTTTGCTTCTTTAGATGCCTGAAGTTTTGGTTCCTCACTTATTGTTGCAATCGGGTTTTCCAAAGTAAGCCACCAGATTTAAGTAATCATTGGCGGCGAGGCGATAGAAACATTAACTTGAGTGTTTGTAGGCAGCTGTCCAAAGTTTCGCCATTGCAACTACATTCCGGTACAACACTTTTATTTCTTTACTAAATTAACATAACCAAAAGTGAAATAAGGAGCTGTTATTTCACACAAGAAAAGAGGAAGTATTCACTTCGAGGAGCGAAGTGTGAAGTTCACATTCGGGTGACCCCTGGTACGATTCCCGTCGACACTGTGCATTTTCCTGAACGGTAGGAGAACTATCTTTTTCCTATAATTTCCTTGCATTCCGTTCCCTTCCCATCTGTCAAGTGTGCTTCTAGGCTTCGTGGCATATGGCGGAGACGGACAGATGGCACGTATGCTTGCCCGAAGGAAAGACAATAGAGGGCTGCTTGGTTGACAGGCCGTTCTCTGTGCAGCTCCGGTATTGGAAGGGTCTTCGTGCCTGGCACTGCACGTCTCTGTAGCCTGTCTGACTGCGGCCTGTAGCCTGCTGTTGTTTCTTCACTTCATCCAATTCTCCTGGGCGAGTGGTAGCCGCAATAGATCTATCGTAGGTTGCATCGTTCCAGCATCCTATCTCACAAATAACTCCAAAATTTGAGGTATCCCCCGAACCCCAGAATACGCTTCCAGAGTCAATTTGAACTTTTTACATCGCCTACCCTCTCACATCCCCAAACCTCACGTTCATACCAGAGTGATGACCTAACCACTGCTTCATACGTGGTCTCTAATCTCTCTACTAGCATATATAGAACTCCGGTCACTATACTCACTACTTCGGAAAGCTATCCAATCCCTTTGTGCTTTATAAGCTCCGTGTTCTTGTTCCATTTTCCACTTTTCCTGCTGACCTACACATATCCTATTTAAAAGCAAGTGCTATACTTTTAAAAACACTTACTTCTATGCCTCATTCTCTACAAAATCGACCCAATACTTATAAATCTAATTGAAAACTCTATACTGTTTGAGAAAGGATTACAATGTCATGAACGTACAAAGGAACTAGTATTTTCTTATGTTCTCTACTACGTATAGTAAGCAAAGGAAATATTGTATTCCATCCAAAAAATTCCATGTCAAGATTTCCCGGATATATGTTTTGAGGACCCCTGAATAAAAAAAAAAGCATTTTTAGAAAAAGGTCCGCGCATGAGTGAGCGTGTGTGTGTGTGTGTGTGTGTGTGTGTGTGTGTGTGTGTGTGTGTGTGTGTGTATCTGTGTGTATGTGTGAGTCTGTGGAGAACATAACTCAAAAACAAAAAATTGGTTAAAAGCCAAAGTTGGTATTTAAGTTTAATATCTTCAAGAATGCGACACGAAAACTTTGAAGAAAATTCCTCTACCCTAAACATGCAAAATTTTCCGAAAATGTTAACGGCTCTAATGATTTTGATTAAAATGCCATACGCTTAAGATATTTTGATGACAACTGAAATGTATAATTTGAATTTTCTGGCTATAATCCATGTAGCTCTGTTTACTCTTTAAGACTTTTTCTCACGCTCACTGACACACTGATCGATTCATGTCCGTAACTCTACTCTAAAACTCTCTCTGCTCTGGCCTCCTTACATACTGGGGATGACGTCATACGAACATTTCATTTTTATACACACACACGCACATACACACCGGAAATGACGGAGCTAGAAGTCTCACGAACGTTCTCGACACCTCTTTTGTTTCTGCCGCTTCGATTGTTGATAGTCACGTACACACAGCAAGTCGCGCGAGGCAGGCTAGCCTTGAACGTCTTTCCTCGCTCGCCGGCCCGGCATGTGGCGTGAAGTAGCTTGGCCCCGTCCGTCCTTTATTGTATACCAAGCCCGACGTCATAATATCAAACGAAATACAACAAATTACAAAACGTTTATGATTGTGAAACCTTTTAACTTAGGTTAAAACAGTAATGGTTGCTTTGTGCACGCTTAACGTTAATTACAACATGCCACTAAAAGCATAGGTTTGAAAAATAGAAGCATTTTTAAGAATAGAGGATGTTTAATTTCGCAACGTGATGTCACATAGAATAAATGTTACATTATCTCAATTATTCGTGACTTCTTGGAAAGTGTGATACGGGCTTCTCCAAATATATTAACTGGGAAAGGTGGTTTGGATTTAAAACTGTCCTAATAGAATACCTGGAAAACCTCGTTCATTGCTAACGGATATTATTTTACAAGTGAAAAGTCGTATATTGTGACTCCGGCCGACCGCGGCGGCACACATCAAAGGAAGCTCGGGGCCGGGCTGCCCCACACCACTAGCGGTACGTGCATCAAAGACGCTCAAGGTCTGGCTGCCTGGCGCCACTATCTGTGAACACGTGACAACAATCAGAGCAGCACGACAAAAGGGTTTTCGAGATTATTCGCTAAGTGTCCAACGGTCGGCGTATTTGTAAAAGTTCCAGAAAAGGTGAAGCTGAAACAAAGTCCGTGTTACGTCATACTCGCTATATAAGGAGGCGAGACAACGAGAGTTTTTCAGTTTTTAGTCTGTCAGTAAGTGCGGAACAAGATAGCTGTGTGCGTACCATCGGGTAGAAAGGAAGATAGTGAAGCAGTTAATGAGTGTTAGGTGGTCGTATAGTTTTTGTGAGACAAAGAGAGAAGTAAAAGACAAACAATTGTGTGTTAAGGTTACGAGAAGCCAACAGTTGTGAGTTGTAATATTAGGAAGCACCGTAGACTGTGTTAACAAAGAGAAGAGAGCTGTGTATTTGTGCAAAGATTTTTGGAGAATAAGGTTACAAAATGGAAAAAAGGAAAAAGCTGGGCTGAGCTTTTGTCATTTTGTCACACTATGAAGGAATATAGAGATTCTAAGAAAATAAAATGAACTAAGGATATCTGCATATGCGCAGTGCTCTGCGCATTGCAAAACGCAAAATTATTTGTTCCCATGATAATAGAAAGCATGCATTAGAGTATGAAGTTTCACATTGTCTATCTCTAGCTATCACTAGCCGCATTTCTGGTATTCAAGTCCATTCAGATGCAAAATATATTGCATCTATTTTGTTCACATATGTTTAATGATGTGTTTAATTTTTAGGAATAAACATGATGTGAATACGTAAACATATACCGCTTCAAAGGTTTCGGGCTATAACAACTTGGTTTGGATCCTCGGCCTCCCGTGGGGCAGTAGGTATGTGCTGCTGTTCGCTCAAATATTCACCTCCTACATGTTCATACTTGCCTGGTACAACGTAGATGCATGCCACCTGTAACTGCGAAACTTTTTCTGACGTCATTTGAACGTGTGGAGTTGCAGCGTCATATGAAGGAAGGAACACTGTTGTCCAGCTGTTTGTTGTCCATAATAGTAAGGGTTCAAAACTGGGGAACGCGTCCCCTAGGGATACCGTGAGAGTGAAACGCATGATCCTGTAAACAGAAATAAGTATAACATCTATTAATAATATTATAACAAATATGTAATCATGGTAATAATCAGGTCGCAGATTTCGATGAACTAAGATCTTTTTAAAACATCTGATGCGCTACACTCACATGTCTTTTCCTACTCTTGCACTAGCCATTCCTACAAACACTTATTCTTCTATCTTCTTCGTGTTAGTTGAGATAAACATTTGCAGAAATTATCGTATTGCTTATTTCCCCGTAGGTGCAAGGGGAATATGAGAATACATTGGCTTTGGGCGATAGTCAAATATTTTTAAAGCTCTGAGATTCCGTTCCCATTGCACGGCTAGGATATAAAAATGAATAACGATCTTCCATTTGACTAAAGTTCAAGTTTTCCAAAACTCAAATAACAAGGAATATCTCCGAAATGGTTCACTCCAAAAAAAAAAAAAAAAAAAAAAATTCATTTGGACATAAATTGTGTGCTATAACGAGATCTACATATTTGTATAGTAAGATTTGGCCTCCCTCTTACGGTTTACGAGTTATTCGAAAGTCATCGGGAGTAAACAGGACTACATAGGCTACAGCCAGAAAATTCAAAATATAGGTACATTGCATTTGTCATAAAAATTTCTTAAACATGTCATTTTAATCAAAATCGTTAGAGCCATTTTCGAGAAAACCAAAATGTTCCATGTAAAGAGTAGTTTAGGCTAGAGGAATTTTCTTCCTAATCTTCATGTCGCATCCTTATAAGATATTAAACTTAAATACCAATTTTGGTTTTTAACCGACTTTTCGTTTTTGAGTTATGCTGTCCACAGACTGACACACACACGCGCGCGCGCGGACCTTTTTCTAATAATGTTATTTTTTGGACTCGGGGGCCTCAAAACATTTCCGGTGAAATCTCGACATCGAATTTTTGGGTGGAATACAATACTTCCTCTGCTTATACGTAATACAGAAAATAAAAATGACGTACGAAATGACTGTTTTTTTTTTTAAAAAAAAGTACATAATTAAACGAAACGTTATGTTTCATTCACATGACTTTCTCTGCCTTCTATCGTTTACTACCCTGTACACAAACTATTCTTACGAACGCTTATGTTTCTATCTACTTAATTTTAAGAGATAAATCTTTCCAGAAACAGCTACATTACGCATAGAATTACAGGTACAAAGGAAACAGTGAACTGCCGAAATTGGGAATTTAAGAACTGAATGCTATATATATATGCCAAACAAAAAAAGTACACACTCCTTGCGTGCAAACGCGAGAAACAACTGAAAATCAACAGGACTTCAAAAGGATGGCACTGATTCGAAAGACTCGCATTAATAACGGACAATTCGGAAATAGCTTATGCCACAAGAAAAGCTATTTTAAGTAAATTTTGTGATTTAAAGAGATGTACATTAATTGTGGAGTACGTTTTCGTCTGTCGCTTAAAATTTACCACTTATACAGGATTACACAAAATTCCTTGCGGATTGTACGTCACAGGCTGCCCCCAGAAAATCCAAGACATACACTTTATTTGTGATGGAAACGTATTTATTAAATGGTATTTTAATCAAAATCCTTAGAGCCATTTTTGAGAGAAAAATAATTTGGATAAAATATTTCATGTAAAAGATAGTTTGGCGAAGGTTTCTTGAAAATATTTTCGTTTCCACGAAAGGTATTGAACCTAAGTATCAAGTTGGATATTTATACGACTTTTCGTTTTTGAGTTACGCTGTTTCTCTCTCTCTCTCTTTCTCTCTCTCTCTCTCTCTCTCTCTCTCTCTCTCTCTCACACACACACAGACACATAGACACAGAGAGAGGGGGCGCCCTTTTTCCAAAAATGCTTCTTTTGGACTCAGTGTGCCTCAAAACACTTTTTTTTTTCAGTGAAATCTCGATATCGAATTTTTGTGTGTATTGAAATACCTTCTCTACCTACTCTATAAGTGGTAGAGAGAGTAAGAATGACTTAAAACTTAGGTTTATTTGATTTATTAAAATGAGTGTACGTTATTATTTTATACGTGGGTATACCTGCTACACGTGAAGAAAAAGTAAATCTAAGAGCATCTAATGATATAATTTAGAAATTAATTCAAACATGTATTTTCCATGTTCTTGTTTGAAGAATCTGAAAAGAAAATTAAGACAATAATTTTTCTTGAAGCAATCCTACAAAGCTCTTTTGAGCTCTCGGTTTATACAAATTCCATTACGAATGAAAGGTACTTGACAGCCTATGACACAACACAAGGACAAAGATAGTAACATATAACTGTGGGAGAAGGACAGACGCGGAGGGGGAACTCCGGCCCTTCGACCCCAGAGATCTTTTGTGTCTGTCCCCAAAGGGGCGCCCCCAGGAAGGAGGAATGGGGCGAGAGGAGACCGAGTGGCCATACCACAGGAGAGTAGGCACAGCAGAGGGTAGCGCCCCTACATTTTCCCAGGTGTAAGCTCCACGACACCAACCAATGCGAGTACACCGGTCCCCCGCCGGTTCACGCAGAGCGCCGCCTGCAGGGGCCCCTCAGTGGCACAAGTTCCTCATCATCGAGGGCAAGATTCGGAGCCCGGCTTTTGTGACGGGACGGAGTTACTCAGTCTTCCCCACCATGCTGCACCGAACTCCCGCTGACGCTTATTAGTGAAATGAAATGGAGGGAAAGGAAACTCGGGGGATGAAAGTACTATCCCGCATTCACCAGGTGATCCGGGAAAAAGCCCCGAGAAAACCCACGATTTCCCGAATGTGGGTCACACGTGCTACCGCCTGCGCCAACTCGCTCGGTAAATCTAACCGTACTCACTTATTAGTGATAAAGGGGAAAACTAACGTCTGATTCCTAGTTTGGGAATTATACCTGTTCCTCCTACTATAGCCACCCTTTACCCCCACCAGCACTTTCCCAACTAAACATTTATTAGGGCTGAGATATTTTTTCCCATGAATGCCAGTAAAGAACGTACTATTTTCCTGAAAAGCAAATGGTCAACTTCGGTGAGACCTGTGCAAAGGGTCAGTTAATTCTCGGGTGTTCTGGCACACATGATATGAGAATGAAATTTGTCATATGAAATGCTTGAATGAAAAGAAATGCTTCCCATGCTTGGCAGTCATCGGTTCACCTCGCAGTTTTGAAAAGCAATATTGCAAATTCCACTTCAGTATACAGTGTGCATAATTCCTGGAGTCAAATGATTCGAGACATCATATTCCTTTTCACTGTAACGTCCGTTAGCTAACGTGTTTTTTAACTGGGAATTCCATCAGCAAAACCGTGGAAAGATTCCTTCCATATTCCTCAAATTACCAGAATTTCAACCACAATTTATCTAGTAAAGAAAAGAAATGCACGAATTTTGGGATCCAAAATTATCTAAGAACGTTACCCTTTCAGTTGCCATTTTAGAGCATCTTAATGGTTTAAGTGTTAATAAATTAATTTCAATTTCTAATGTAGTAGACATTAATTTCTCCAGCACAAAGCTTTCGTGTATATCTCAGTTATCGCAAAAAAAAAAAGTATTCAGACACTAAATGCTGCAGTCTGTATGTTAAAATAATACAGTGTATTAAAACATTGCAGAACATACTTCGACACAAGATTCCAAGATTTTGAAATCATGAAATTCAGGATAGGGCCACTTGTTGACCTTATGTTGCGAATACATGAACTACACCACAAAAATGGCAGCTAAAAGAACTCATATTGAATACACAGCAATCAGGACCTCCTTAGATCTTACAAAACTTCGAGCGCTGAACTGTGTTCAGTGGTTCGTAAATTTGCTGTTTATGAAACCACCTAGGTGGAAAATTGCCTCATCAAAACATAAGATGTTATCAAACAGATTAGGGTAATCTTCTACCCATTGTAACATGATTTCTAAAAACTCCATACTCCAAGCTCCTCAGGAGTTATCAATTTCCACCCGCTTTTTCGCTAAGTACCGGAAGCTGTTTCGGTTATTGTTAAAAAATATGCTTTAATTTGCTATCATATTTGCCCATATTATACTATAGTATGTATTGCAAATTGAAAATAGGTATTGACTTAACAGACACTCTGTATGTTTACACATATAGCTCAAACTATAATATCAGGATTTATAATTTATTGCTTAATATCTGCATACTTTTGTGGCTTTAGTTATGTGCCTTGATTACAGATCAGCCCTTTGCACATATTGTCTCCGTAGTAAGGAATGTAGTAACCGAGTAGGATGGCTGAGACGGTAAACTCTTTAGTTCACATTTGGGAGGTCGTGGATTCGATCCCCGTCGACCGACTACTCTGACTTGGTATTTATCGTGGGTTTCCCGCGTCGCTAGGCGAATGCTGAGGTGGCTTCTTTAATCCACGAAATCCTTTCGGCTCTGCCTTGGCTATAGAAATTTCCAGGTCTCTGACTAAATCATTTAATTCACTCTGGCTAATTTTGTGATGTTCAGATTTAACATCAGGTGCAAAGTCAGGATCTACATACTTTTTTATCTAGTCACAATTTCCTGTCATGAGTAATGTGGCATACTATAAAAATAATAACTGGCAACTTTCACAAATATTTTCACCATAAGGTGTGCTCAATTAATTATAAATTGCATACATCATTCACGTCGCAATTTTCCTGTTGACCAGTATTACTGTTTCAAAAATAAATATGTGCAGCTAAAATATAATAAATAAAAATATAAACCAGAGAACTTTATGTGGTACTTTGCGGTTTTCACAATAAAATGCTATTTTAGACATTCGCAACTGATTTCGACATCTAATTATGTTTTCCATAATGTCAGAGCAGACATCAGTTTGTAAATCTGTTAGATGTCATTACTGAGCAGATTTAAAGTGGTCACACTCGTATATCTTTTCTACAAGCAGAAGTGAAAAGTATAAAAATTGATAAATTTCCCATAAAACAAATATCTTGAAACTTCTTGTCATTATGAATTACCTACCTGCACTCATAAATAACGCTTTAAGTAAATCATGAGCAAATAAATGGAAAAAAGCTAAATCAGCAAAGCCTACTAACAAAATCAATATTATCAAACCTTGAAAAAATAAACCAGGGTGTTTTGATATAGGAGCTTAGAGAGGAGTAAACAGACGGAGAGGCCTCCAGTAACTGGAGTATAGCATCACATGTAAGCTATAGTGGGTCCTTTGTGTTTCCAACATGATCCCTAGGAGGAAAAGCTGAAGGGGAAACCCGAAGGGAGACCAGATCCGGACGATGATATGCGCTAGCAAGGACAGGTTCACTAATATTCAAGATAACACAATCCTGTCACTGGCTAGCCAACATGATCCCTAGGAGGAAGAGCTGAAGGGGAAACCCGAAGGGAGACCAGATCCGGACGATGATATGCGCTAGCAAGGACAGGTTCACTAATTATCCAAGATGACACAATCCTGTCGCTGGCTAGCCCTTGCCTTAGTCAGCCGCAACCTGCGGGATCCGGGAATATACAGGCACACTCCCAAGAAGAAAGGGGACAAGAGCAGTCTCATTAGCGTCATGGAGAAATATTTACAGACTGCAAATTCCACCGTGCTACCACAACACATCAACTGCCATCACCTGGTCCTACAACTTTAAAATAGATGAAAGGAAATGATGTGGACAGAGAAGTCGTGGTAGAAGGGGAACCAGCCCAGCATTTGCTTACGCACCCTGAGGAACCATGAAGAACCCACTGTCAGAAAGGCTGGGTCAACGGGAATCTAACCCGGGGCCTCCCGAATGCGACCCCACACCGCAAATCCATCTTCCTTGGTTATCTGTTACAGAAAATATAAATGAACGGACGATTCAATCTTTACGCCTGATGAATCCATAGGAAGAATGGAATGATTGCTCGTTTTCATAACTGACACTGCAATCAGTGCCAAAAAGAAAAGCTAAAAAAACGTTCAAAAATGAATGCTATTTCAGAAACCGCGAGCTATAGTTACCTTGGAAGTTTGAAGAATTACAAATTTCTTCAAGGATCTTGTAAGAAGCACTCTTGACTTCAACAGTTTCTTTCTGATGCTACTGTGGATCTACTCTTGATGAAATCGGGTACTTTATGACGGTGGTTCTTTACCTTGCCACTTTCCAGCGCTTAATTACAGTAGTTAACACCTTCAAGGGAAAAAAGGTCATAAACTGTAACAGCTTACTAACATCTTGCCTTAGTATTTATAGCTCTTCACTTTGGTCTCTGCCCAAAAGTAACCACTCCAACTGGATGTGCGCTGGCAATGTGGGTAAAATATAGGAATGTAACGGGAAAACGTGATTTAGTTATTTAGTGAGGAGCTAATGATACGGAAAATGCAGTCTTGGTGCCTGCCACAAATCCATTCAAAGTGAATATTTTGCTCTGCAGTAATAGAGCTATGTGTAATTACCTATAACCACAATCCTGTTTTATCATAAGCTATATGCAAATCACATACCCATTTACGTTTCAAATTTAAATGCAATCGGTACTAAAATTACTAATTTCTACAAATGTTAACCACTTCAGTTGAACTTATTGTCACGGATGTGTTTATAACAGTTATAAAAATAAATTAATTAATTAACTAATTGATTATTGTGGTGGTAGATATCTAACTTTTCAAGAAATTTATCTTCAAAAAATATGAATCAATTGATATTTCAAATACTCCCCAGCAATGTTATTAACCCAGCCCAGCGCATGCAGGGGGCTTTGACTGTAACTGCATTTAGCTGGGTAATTCTTGGCAGGCGCGTTCTCGTCGCGGGGGTGAATGCGAGTTTGTTAACCAGTAACCAAGTCCTGTCAAGGACCCAAGCTCACGGGGTATAATGTGAGCCCCTGCCCAGGGTGAAGTCCTCAACAATAGTGAAGGTGGAAAACTCTTTTTGCAAACAGCGACACTAGCGGAAGAGACAACCCTGCTTCCCAGGGGATAAATATGGAAAGAAGGGTGGATACAGCTCGTAGCCATAGAGAAGGTAATGTATCTAGGAGATGGGTACTCGGAAGACAAACCCCGACCCTCCAGGTTGAGGGTTATTCAGAAGGCTGGTAAACTCTATTATTCACAAGGCTAACAAGAAGAATGATGACCATGGAAATGAAATAAGGATAACCCTTTTGGAAAATTGGACAAATGCCACGTGGAGTGTCAATGACCTAAGCAATATACCAAACGGTTCATCTGTTCCTTGTTATTTTTGGAGACAGACAACACTTCATACTCTGAAAGCAACAATAACCGTGCTTGTCGACCATTTGGTAGCCATGCAAATCTAGCCTGCTTTTCATGGGAAAATGAACTTTAGACCCTAGCAGCAGTCCATTCCAAAAACATGCGCGCATGTGTGTGTGTGTGTGTGTGTGTGTGTGTGTGTGTGTGTGTGTGTGTGTGTGTGTGTGTGTGTGTGTGTGTGTGTGTGTGACATGTTGTTCAAATACGCACGTCTGACATCCTGTGGTGTGGAAAGATCATTTCCACAATATAAGGTGCTATTTAGAGACAATCGGATGCCTTCTGATCTTCACTGCAATTTTAAGCAAACGTGCTAGGCGCTGCTTTCCATCTACGAGAGATGAATACCGCTAGCAGTAATAAATGCATAATTTTGTCTCATTTCTATGAATATAACTAAAATATTTTAACATGTTTACCAAATATTTTCTTCTTTTTCATCACATAATACTGTGACAAGATGAAAAAATCATCCAATTGCTTTTCTGCCGCTTTAGTTTCTTTTAAAACTTTTGCACAAAAGCACAGTTCTCTTCTGTATACTGACGTTAAACACAGTCTACAGTCCTTTGTGATATTACAACTCAACTGTTTTGTTCTCGTAGCCTTGACTCAGCCCTTTCAGTGTCTCTCAAAAACTAACTCCGGGAATACAATCACTCGGCACTCGTTAAAACTTCTTCACTTCGACGCGACGTATGTTTCACAGCTTTCTCGCACTCACTGACACTTGCTAAAGAGTACCTATCCTCAAAATCATTTTATTCTGTACAAGACTATCTGGATGACAAATTATCCTATTAATACTTATGTAGCTTTGTAACGTAGTCTCTAGCTCATTTTATTCTGTATAAGATAACTTGAATGACAAATTATCCTGTTAATAATGCTTATGTAGCTTTGTAAGTAATCTCTAGCTTCTTTAGTGACAAATCATTGTTAATTATATTTGATGCCTATGTGAAAGCTACCTAAGTGTATATGTATAGAACAATCTGGGAAAAGATGCCATTCATTGCTAATTATATTATAACTAAATTATGATTATATTATAACTAAAGAGTAGGACATGGCACGAAAAACCTAGTGAAAGTTTTATAACAAAGTTCAATTAGTATTTGACTGTTTCTTCATTAACCCTGTTTTGTTTTTTGTGCACGTATATGTGTTTTATATGCTATAGTGTATATTTTCATTGACATGTTTGTACATTTCAATTGACATGTTCAATGTTCAGCAGCCTCCATGGCTACTTGTAAACTCGCTGAACGCAATCTAATCTAACCATACTGACCGACTCAAAGAATCGGCGTGCCTTCACGCGCTCCGCAAGCTTTTATACCCGCGATGACGTTGCCAGATTTTTCTCGAACGTTTACAAACAAGCCGGCTGACGGATATTCCTCGAATGCTCTGGAAAACGCTTAGTGTTGCCGCTTGTTGTTAGTAACGTGCTCGCTCGCATGAGTGATGTGGAAGCACCTTTATTACGCGCCGCGCCATTGCGGTGAAGCAGCCCGGCGTCACAACACTAAATATTTTAACTTCTTTTACCACATGAAAATCTGTTTCCTAAATATGAGTCTTGTACTATGAAATGAATTTACGAAGTTACTAAAATTATATCGTTTCTTGATTACCCCAAAAGTCACTGAAGATCATTGTAAGGATAAATGAAATAGGGAACAAACTTAAAAACATAGAGCAAGTAATAACAGGTATTGGAATTTAAGACGAAAGAATAAGAGATTAAACACCGTAACAGAAAAATAAAAACAGCCCTAATAAAGTGGAGGCAGAGATAATTAAAATTTAGATAGATTTTGAGGTACATCCGCATCTACAGTTGGAAGCTAGGCCCAAATTGGATTCGGCTGTGTAAAAATACCGCAGCTGCTTAAGTGTTTTTCTACACTGTCCATTGCCAATCGGAAAATCAACAAAATTAACTAGCAGTACTTCGCCAGATGGAAATAGGCGCATAGGTTTTTGTGCTTACTTATTGTGCTGGCCTCCTGAAATTGCATCCTACATATTACAGAGGTTTATTACTACTATTAACTTTAAGTGAAACCCTGTTCGGTTATAGTTTTTCTGGCCATTTAACTGCAACAAAAATGTTACCCGCTATTTTAGGTGATCACTGATGTGAAACACATCAGCTCTGGCACTAACCGTCAGCTTATTTGAGAACTATTCACTTTATATCTAATTTAGTTTAAGGCAGTCCGCAGTTTATATACAAACATTGCTTCCAGTTACAAGTTCAGGTGAGAGAACAGTACTCTGGTGTCCATACTCTGTATGATAGAACTAATTGTTGTCATGATTTTAAATGCAGCATTACAGAATAACAGATTAATCTTAAGGAGAGGTATCTGTTAAAATGACTAAAATCCACAATTTTGTCACACTGATGTGAAAATTTGTATGCATGTGTACCAAAGCATCTCTAGCAGGTCTACCAAATTTCACCTTTTTATGTTAGACAATTTTTGCAACAAAAAAAAAAAAGTCATAGTTTGTTTGCTGCAATTTTAGTGCAGTATAGGAAATGCTACATATAAAATATTATTTGTTATAAATAGACTCTGGCTGTGTTTCTTTTGATTATATCTACAAAATCTGGTATTTTTAATTGGCTATGTCAAAAATAGCTTTGAAAGAAAAATTATTCAATACATTAATGACTATATTTTTCAAATTATTAATAATTTTAAAAATCAAAATCAGTAACTTTAAACTGCTCTATCTAGAGCTTTTAAAACGTCAAGCTTTAAGAAGCAACTATCTAAAAATATATGTGCAAATTTTCAAAGAAATCTGTTAAGAATTGCACTGGAAGTATTTTGAAGATTAAAAAATGTATAAAAATTAGAAAGCGAAGAAAAATTACTATAAAGTTTTAAGTGTATAACAGCGCGCGCGCGCGCGCACACACACACACACACACACACACACACACACACACACACTGTTTTAGAATTCCCCTAGACCATATGAAGCTCCTTCAGCAAACTCTTTAGCTTCTTCTTTAAGTTTTGATACTCTTAACTGTCTTTTTTATTTGAATGCATTTAATGTATTGGTGCACCCCACTTTAATCTTCGTTTATCCCTAATATTACTAATTATTTTACTAACTGGAATTACTGTACTAGCTGTGACAGTTTCCTTTACACAGAGAGTTACCTCATAACCCATATTGAATTCACTAATAGGTGAAGTCACTGCAATTTGCAATATCTTTTTAGAAACCAAAATTGTTGTATAAAATTCAGAAAAACAGAACCACGTGGTTAACGCATGCACACGGACAAAAATTTTGCCATACTTAGCACTGTTTTACCGAGATGAATGTTTGCAGAAAATCCAACAAGATGTCTCTGCTTACATTCTCCAGTACTAAATCCGACCGCTTGATTTAAACTTCAAAATTATACGCGACTATGCACCAATGGGGTAATAAATGCATTTCAGGAGCCACACAACCTGCACATGTAAATGTAAACCCCGCGCGACAGCCCACGAAGGGCTAAGGCCTACCGCCCAGCCACTGCGTCCCCCACCTCTGCCCACTACAGGCGTCATTGGTGAGGTGCAGTACTGGAGGGTGGGACGTGGTCAGCGCCCCGAGCCCTCCCGGCCAGTTATGCGGTTTTCTAGACCTGGGGCCGCTACTTCTTCATCAAGTAGCTCCTCAATTGGTCCCCCCGGGACCTAACGAGACTGAGTGCACCCCGTGACACCAACCTGCACATGGGCATTTAAATCATGACGCAACAGCCTTTGGAATGTTAATGCAGCGTAAGTTATGCTAGATTCTAAAACTACAAGGTACAGACAAAATTTTAAGGCCCAAATTTCACCGTCTCCCCTTAAAGGCAAGATTGCAAATTATTTCAGTAGACGAAGCTATGGGAGGTTCTGTTTCGGCCATACGATTCTGCATGATAAGTGTAACAAATATGCCCAATACTATTGCTAATAATGAACCGTTTCGCCGAGAAAAGGAGAATAATTTGTGTCAAATATTTGGTGCCATCTAGCATCTGACGAATCGATATAAATGGTTCATTATTTCAATAACTGTCGCGCAAACATTGCATGAACAACGCTATAATGCACTTCTACCTTAATTCGAATGAATTTATTTCCAGTTTAATGTTAGCATGACGTTACCAAATCGCTCTTAGAAATTAAACTTTGCATGACATTTTAACATCAAGTTGTGACTAAATTTGTAGGTTATAGATTAAGGGGACCTATCTATAAATTTTTCAAAACTAAGGTGCAGTTAAAGGTAAGGGTACACACAGGGACCCCGGGAGAGAGATGCGAGGCAGAGACTGGAGGGCAACCTTATTCGGGAGATGACTTTCGAAAAGGGCACCGGGTCCCTAACATTTCCAGATTGATCGCAACAGACGTTGCTCAAGCCCCGAGCACCCTTAGACTCCCTGGAGGGCGGGTTCGTGAGTGCTCCAACTGGCGCCAGGGAGAAACATTCACCGTCCAGCCGCAGCACGTCGAACACCGTCGCTTAGTCCTTCAACTCAGAAGCAGATGGTAAAGGAAGTAATGGGTAAAGGAAATGATAAACAGGAAAGTCGTTGTAGAAGAGGAACCACCACAGCATTCGCCCACCGACCCGGGGAAACCACGAAAACCCATCCACAGAGTGAAAGTTACCGGCAATCGAACCCAGGTGAAGTCTTCTACCTCGGTACTGAGGTTTTTGAAGTTTTTCACACATCTTACGTCAGTGTAAAGAAATGTGGTTGCAAAACTTAGTACATATATTAAGCCAATTTTAAAACATGAATTTGAGCAGGTTCCAGTTTAAATTCTCGTCGATCACCCACTCTAACTTTGTATTTTTTGTAGTTTTCCCTGGTCAGTAAGTAAATGTTCATTTCTATTTCATTCCGATTTCATCTCATTTTTCAAGTGTGCTCCAGGTTTCGTGGCGTGAGTTGCTGCTGGAAAAATGGTGGGTATACCTGCACCAAAAAAGTGTATTCTCCGTCCCCAGCAGAGGGCTAACTGGTCGTTCGTCACACTCTCCGGGTAGCTTCAGTAGCGGGTAGGGTCCTCGACCTAGAAGACGTTAGGGACTTCTGCGCGTCTCTGTGTCCTGTCTGCCTGTGACCTGCAGCCTCCTCTGGTTCCTGTACTTCAGCCTTCCTCCTGGGAGTGGTAGTCGCAATATATCTGAGAAGTTCGCAGTACACGAGTGTCCATTTCGTTGGAGCATATAATCGTGTAACTGTTTTTTTGTAGTGTTTAACGCCCGCTTTTACTACTACGGCACCGCAGGCGGTGACACTGATGATACATGGAATGAAGATGGAGCACCTGTGGAATGAGATAGCGGGGGAAGCTGGAGAACCCGGAGAAAACCCGCCCCAGCGCCACTTCGTCCACCACGAATCCCACATGAGGTGGCCTGGGATTGAACCCGAGCCGCTGCTGTGACTGGTAAATAGACTTCTTCCAGTACTATAAAACTCCGTTATCATGATCCATTCTTAAAATGCAATCTTTGCGATATATTACATTACGTAGCTTTATTTCACAGTACTTTTGGCCTTATATGGAACTATATTTCATATAATAAACACCATAAAAACAATTTGTGTACTCGTTTCGTAATTTTGTAACGAAATTTTTATTTTGGTATTAATGCTAGTGGTAATATTGGCAAAATGTGGTTACCGCTTTCGAGTAAAAAAATATTTCCTCACCTATGAAACATAATACGTGAATTAACTGAAGCACAAAGCACTTCTAAATGAAAACAATATGGTATCACGTTTGGCACACCTTCACATAAAGTTAGAGATCTTTTTACAATTATGTGCCTTGTGGCTACAGTATTACATTCCACCCAAAAATTTGATATCGAAATGTGTTTTGAGGTCGCAGGTTATAAGAAAAAAAATAAGAAAAATGTCTGTGTTTATGCATAGCTAAAAATTAAATATCTTGCAACACCAAACTTTCTAGTGAAGTTCAGTATCACACAAATATGCCACACAAAGCTTTTAAAGAAAATATTCCAAACCCAAGCTATGTCTTAGATGCAAAATAACAAAGCATTACTTATAAAAATATACATCTCTATAAAATGGACAGTTTGCTTTTTATAACTTCTTTATGGCATCAGCTATTTTCAATGTATTCGTTGTTATAGGTTTGAATTGTTTAATATTTTGACATTTATAAATACTGTCGTCATTCAGTTATTTCTCGCGATGTCATTGAAAGATCGTGGCATTTTAGGACCAGCATATCGTGAGGTGAAAACCAGAGGGTTCTAACTACATTTTGTTGCAAAATGTTGTTTTTCGCTTTAAAACAAATATGAACTTGTTCTCTTTTATTATAAATCACTGGTTTATTCATACCATGTGCCATTTGTGTGTAATGAGCAGGTAAATTTAGTTCTATCTACAAACATTGGTAGGACTGAGAACCAGATAGTTCTATCTGCTTCTCTATCATTTATTTGTGTTTCCTTCTCATTTCTTGGGTGGACATTGTTGCTTTTGCATTATATACAGTTACACAAGATGGAAAGTGAAACATCTGCGCAAGAATGTGATACCAGTGGCGCAAAATACATTCCACTAAGTAGTCACACAAAGAATATTTAAACCGTAACTTAAACCTAGGTCGAAAGTATGATATGTATAAACAGGAGCGCATTTTGAATAATTTTGCACCTGTGAAACTGTCAATGTATAGATCAATTGTTAATAATGAATATAAGCTTGAATTCTTGGTATCAAAGTCAGATCGATTTGCTGTTTGTGAAGAACTTAACGTGGCGCAAAAGGAAAAAGCATCGCTGAAGAGTTGTCTGAAAAGTATGACGCATATTTCTACGTCAAGAAAGGAGAAGATAGAGAAAATAATCTAATGGTAGTTTGTTTTGATCTCCAGAACGTGATTTTCTTACACCATGCAAATGTTAGTTCTTTTATAAAAGAAAACTATATATTTATAATCTTACTGCTCATGTTTCAAAGAGTTAAAAGAGCTTCTGTGCCATTTGGCATGAAGCATTATGAGGTAGATCTGAAAATGGCATTGCCAACGCTGTAGTTACAATTCTAGAAAAAACTGCTACCATGTGCTCTGAAGTTGAGGAATATTTTCTTTGGCGTGACGGTTGCATTCCTCAAAATATGAATTCCATTTCTTTTGCTGTAGTTTCCTTTTTGAAGAAAATTATCAAATTAGAAACATTACTTTTTTTACGTCCTCCAACGCGATGTCATATTGGACGGTGAATAAATGAAATGGGTGAAATGATGCTCAAATGACCCCGAGGTCCATGGAGTTTTCCTCGACCTTAGTCTCCTCAGGATAAGGGAAGCCCTAGGAAAATACCTTATCCAGCTAACTCACCCTAAGCGAGACTCAAACTCGCGACCTCTTGGACGTGAGACAGACACGCTACCACCACGCTACAGGGGCTGGCTAGAAACATTACAACGAAATATTCAACACCAGAGCATTCTTGCTTTCAAGAAGTTGACAACATGCATTCAAACAGAGAAATCTCTGAAACGTTCACAGGTTTGGTCTCTGCTTTCTTTAAACAGAGTACTTCTGGCTTGCAACAGGAGGTAATTGCAATGACAGCATCTGATTTCTATGACTATTACACTATTAGCAAATTTTTTCAACACAGTAAAGTGTCATTCATGCAGGTGTCACAATTGAAATTTGAAAGTAATAACCTTCTCAGCATTTACTTTAAGAGGAGTCTCTGTCACCAGGATTGAAATAAAATCAGTATCTTAAAAAATAAACATTTAAGGAACAAAGAACATCATGTCCGACTACCAAAAGCAAAGTTTTCGTCTCTAGTGAATAAATGTTAAAAGAAAAGGTTGCAGATATCCAATCCATGATGAAATGGATGCCCACAGTTATTGCAGAATTCAACAAAGCAATTGTGACATGTACTTTCACCATATCCAGAGGTGCTTGGAACCAGAAGGTTGTATCTACATATAATATTTATTTATATATAATGATAAATGTTTTCCTTTTCTAATACTGTAATAAGTTGATAATGGCAAGCTCTGTGGACTTTGTTATTTATTTACGAATATGTTTCATAAGAATATCATTGTTCCCTAATCCTATGTTAGGCCCCAAACTTTGAAACCCTCTCCTGACAAATTCTCTCAATTGCAGATAGAAACCCTCTGGTTCTCACACCACGATATAACGACCCGTGTTTAAACATTAAACGTTCACTTCCATCTCCTGTATTCCACTGTGACTGCAGCGAAATGTTTCATGAAACCATTTCTGCATACGTTTATCTCACTTACCATGAAATAGAACAATAAGCTTTCGCAAGAGTTGCTTGTGGAAGATGTGTAAAAACAAGCGATAGTGGCTAAAGAAAATCATGGGAACCTAACAAATCAGATTTTTTGATGTTGTTAAATAGGGTATAATTTTTGTAGATTCCTAAAGTGAAAGCATTCTGAAACGTGACCAAAGTTTTGCGCAGATAGGTCAAATGATGTAGGTTTGTAAGCAAGGTTATTGCAAATATGTGTAGGAGTAGTTTCTGAAAGTTTAAAGATAACCTATAATTTTGGCGGGCACCAGAGCGTAAGTATATCTGCCTGGAGTTTGTCCACATAGGTCAAAGTGTGCAGATTTGTATGCCAGGTGTTGAAAATACAGGAAGAGCAAGTTCCTAGTCTACACCATGTTGTCGAGATCACATCCAGAGTATTCCCCGATATTCATATAGGTACAACGAAATCAGAAAATAAGGCACCACAAACCTCCTTCAGTTGAAAGAGTTAACCCGCTCTTGACCTGCCATTTCAGGAGTTTATTGTCATGCTCAAGGCTCGGATTCTGATGAACTAAAAGGGTTTTTAAAACGAACTATAAAATTACTCTAAATTGTTTAGAATTACATAATGTCACCGCGCCCGATGCATCTAATTGCCGACAACAGCAGTGTCACCCATCGCATTATTGTCGGCGCTACCGCAAAGGAGCCGAAGGAAAGAGACAGAGAATGGCCGCATTGTTGGGGCGCTTGCCGAAAGAGAGAAAAGGATAGAGGCTACTGGAATCTTCTACTTTGTATATCTCGCCGCAATAACTGAACGTTCCTGAAGCTTCCAGAATAGTGCCTGGGAGATATAAATAGCGGTAAAGTGCGACAGAAGAGTCAGTCAGACGAATGTGAAGGTTGAGTAGTCGTGCCGACGGAGACGGACAGATGATGTGAAGCGTTGTGCCGACGGAGAAGAGTTAGTTCTTTGTGTTACGAATTCGGAGTCGTGCTGTTGGAGAATCGGAAAAGACTTTCTTGCTGTTGCAACGAGTGTACAAGTTACTGTTTACGGAAATAAAAGTTTTTCTTTATCTCGACTACATCTGTCTACTTTACTTCACACCCCAACCAAAAAGTCACAATAATAATTAATGACATTATTTAAGATTTAATTTAATAATTTGTTAAAGTTAGTGTACAGAACGTTATAAATTAATTTATACATTTATAACCGAGCGAGGCGGTGCGTGCAATTTGAGGAGTTTCGCGGTCGCTAGGCAAATGATGGAAAGGTTCCTTTTATCGTCAGAATATCCTCACTCTTCATATCGCCTCACCTCACCTCACCTCTCATGTTATATTGTTTAGCTATGTTATTCAGTTTGTGCATTGCTTCTTGGATAGTGTCACCAGAGAAACCCATTATCACCTGATCATCCTCAAATAATAGTGTGGTAATATTTGTATTATTTATTATAAAATGTCTATATAACATTTTTAGCTTCGTTCATGTAGATATTATCATTGACTTAACCCTTGATTGATACATGCAGCCACTTTTCGATCTACTGTAGTTCTTATTTTCATTTTATTCTCTCTATACAAACTCTGGTACTCCTTTTTTAATCATTATCTCCCATAGTAATGTTCTGTTTACTTCCTCAAATGCCTTGTGCTAATCAATAAACAATCAGTAGGTAGGCAGATTTTGTTCTCTTCTTTTCTCTGTTAATTCAGTAATAAAGACTATGCAGTCACTACAAGATCATCCTTTTTTCTAAAGCCATGTTGGGCTTCAAAAATGTTGCTTTCCATTATTGGCCTTTGTCTCCTGCTTATGATTTTAGCATAGATTTTATAGCACAAGTTTAAAATTAAGTACGTAAAACCATAAGCTTTCATAAGAATAATTTGTACACCCTTAACAGGCGATAAAAGGTAGAGAAACTCTTGTAAATGTAAGACAGGATTTTGTTTTATAATGCGCTGAAGACCCAACTAGATAAGTAATTAATTCCTCAATCAGCAAGTTGCTAGCTTTGGAGAGCGAGATGGTAATGCCATCTTACCTAGAATCCAGGTACTATCTCTTGCCGATCACAACGAATACCGAGTGCGAGGAGAGGATACTGCATTTCATTAATTCAGCGTCATGCCAAGTGCTGGAAATTTCGTCACGGTTGAAGGTTTTCTAATATTGAGGTCTGCTGCTTGGTGTCCGCTTTACAACATACCACCACACACTCACGTACTTCCCTACACATAATTAAAAGGCGGACAAAGAAATTCAGGTAGTAATATAAGCGGGAAAAAGTCAACGTCTCACGATTATGTCCTCAAAAAAGTCTGAAATTTGCATTTGCTCAGGTGCATTTTTAATTTGAATGCACATTTTCTTTACGTTGAGCTTCCTACTGGAAGACTAAAATGCCACGATTCAAAATGTAGGTACTTACATCCAGTGAATCATCAAAAACTACAATCAGGAATATTTTTTAAATGGTAGATTTCAACGAAATACGTTTCAGAAAATGGAACATAAGTGCAGCTTATACCCACAAAATGTTACGGACAGCGGTGCGAGTGCCTAGCTCAATATGGTGCTAAACTAAATACGAACATTTCAAAATCAGAAGTCGGGGTAAGCTCTCTATCCAAGAAATGTTTTTGACATGCTGATAATACAAAATTTGTAATATCACTTCATAATTTTTGTCAATAGAGGTTTTAAGTGAGGTCTATAAATGAAATTTTAAAAACCCGTGTTATTAGTTAGGGACAAATACCTGCCACAGTTTTGTTTACAGATCTATCCAATTTTAGGAGACATAAAGTACTTAATGATAATCAACATAAGTGGATTGGTTTTTTTTATCAAGTGAAATATAAGGCCTAAAATATTTCTTATAAAATGCATAATTTATCATGCTTAAAACTTCAATATATTGCAGATAAAACTTATCCTGCTCTTTTTTCCAACTAGATGGTTTGTAACATCACAAAAAAGTTCAGCCCTCTAGTTTCTGAGAAAAGTATACCCAAAGCCGAAAAATTTAAACTTCTTAAAAAATGCAAAAAAAAACTAAATTAATGCACTATAATGTCCTTGTTCCAGTGGTTCTTGATCCTCACTCTTCCTCTTCAAGCTCCTTTTATTGATTCTAGCCTCTCTGGACAACTTCTGAGCAAATTTCTGTGCAGTTATTGAGTTATATCAAATTTAATATCGATGTTGATACTGGTATTTAAAAGGAGCTTGATACAGCAGACGCCATATTTGAATCTCCGTTTACTTTGCTTAATCGAACCTCTTCTCCCTGCTGATGTCTGAATCTCCATTTAAAGGGCGTATGTATTAAGAAGGCCCATATGGTAATACATCATTGGATTCGTAAAATCTCGTAGATTTTTATGACACAAAAAATCGATTTTTTAGCCACTCGCACATAATATACTCCTTAACAATTAACAGAAAGAGCACTTGAGGTGTAAAGCTACACTTTTCAAAGAGAATATCTACTGGCTTCAATAAGACTAAACTCTCGTATATAAGAACAGAATAATTGTAGAGATGTTAGATCAAACATAAATGACACAACACTAGAGGGTTGTAAACCCCAAACTGTCTGCTGCTTTTAACTGCTACACAAGCATATGTACCCCAGATTTGTGTATCTGTGTTTTTCCATGCCTCTGGCGAAAATGGTTTCCGGGTATGTACTTCAAATAAAAGGTACGTAATACTACATTTCCAGTATGACTGGAGTTCATGGACGAAAGATAAATCCGTCTTTGATAGGCACCTTCTGAGATCTTAGTCCACATAAAAATGTTTGCTTATTCTTGCTTAAGTTACGTTTATAGCCTACTTTAGAGGATACTCTGGGAAAGAGAAATTCACAGTAGAAGGGGAACCACTCTAGCATTCCGTACCGACCAGCGGAAACCACGCAAAAACCCATGGTCAGTGTCCGATTTGACGGGAATCGAACCCCGTATCTCGCGAATGTGAGCCTCGTACGTTACACGGATCCACCTCGCAAGGTGACGTCAGTAGCGTTGTTGCCTGCGATACGAACGCACCCCCTTTCAAGCATCTATTTCTTAAAATCCTATTTCTAACTTGATACTCGACATTTTCCATCAGTCCACTCAAACTTTGAATGAACTTGTGGGTTAAGGGATCCTGGGACTGAAATTTAAAATGTTATATATTTGTATAGGCATGAAATCATCACTTTGCACGCTTAAGGGTATTTATAACATAAACTACCACACAAAGTTCCAGCACAACCTGTTTTATAATTTTCAGGGAATTAGTCATTCAATTTATTCATAATGTGAAAATACCTTACTATTCCAAATAATCCATGCGCAATAAAAGCTAAAACATTACAACAGTTTTATTATTTTAAAAACTCTAATTGCCCAATAAATAACATCCATCGCTGGCAGGAGGAAAAAATATTTACTTGTAAAGCAATTAATTTGTTTGTTTTAATGTACATTGAACATATTTTTAAACCTTTTAGTGTATTTAATTTTTTGAAGATAAACACATTTGCAGATTTTGAAACCAAATACTGAATTTGAAGTCACATAAATGAAGCACATGCTGGAAAAATTCTAGGAGCATAACATAAAACCTAATGCGCATGGAGCAGATAGTGTATTAGAAAACTTAAGTCGAGAAAAGCACATTTTTCCACACACATGGATCACCATGATGAGCCGGATCATTTGTTTGTGACAACTTCCCTCTTTTGTCTAGTAGTCTCTTCTCCACAGATTCATAGCTTTCCTTTGCTGTGAGATGCGACTTAACCACTCATTTCCGCTGAATTTGGTTGTTTTTGGTCCTCCACCTCCTCCTCCTCCACCACCACCGCCGCCACCGCCACCGCCGCCGCCACTATAACCACCACCGCCACCACCACCGCCACCACCATCGTCACCACCACCATCGTCACCGCCACCACCACCACCACCGCCACCACCGCCACCACCATAACCACCACCGCCACCACCATCGTCACCACCATCATCAACACCACCACCATCGTCACCGCCACCACCACCACCGCCACCGCCACCACCATAACCACCACCGCCACCACCACCATCACCATCACCATCGCCACCATCATCGTCACCGCCACCACCACCGCCACCACCATAACCACCACCATCACCACCACCGGCACCGGCACCACCACCGCCATCGCCACCACCACCGCCATCGCCACCACCACCGCCATCGCCACCACCACCACTGCCGCCACCATCACCACCACCGCCACCGCCACCACCGCCACCACTACCACCACCACCGCCACCACCACCACCGCCACCACCACCGCCACCACTACCACCACCACCGCCACCACCACCACCACCGCCACCGCCACCACCGCCACCACTACCACCACCACCGCCACCATCACCACCACCGCCACCGCCACCACCGCCACCACTACCACCACCACCGCCACCACCACCACCACCGCCACCACCACCGCCGCCACCACCACCACCACCGTCACCACCACCACCGCCGCCACCGCCACCACCGCCACCGCCAACGCCGCTGCCACCACCACCGCCACCACCACCGCCACCGCCGCCACCGCCGCCACCGCCACCGCCACCACCACCACCGCCACCATCGCCGCCACCGCCGCTGCCACCACCACCACCATCATGATCATGATCATCATCATCCGGCGGCCCGCCTCGGTAGCGTGATGGTTAGCGTGTCTGCCTCACGTTCAAGAGGTTGCGAGTTCGAATCTCGCTTAGGGTAAGTTATCCGGGTAAGGTTTTTTCCGAGGTTTTCCCTACCCTGAGAAGACGAATGTCGGGTAACTTAAAGCTCCATGAACCTTGGGCTCATTTGAGCATCATTTCACCCATTTCGTTTCATTCATTCGTCCGATATGACACAATGTTGGAGGACGTTAATTCAAAAAAAAAATCATCATCCGGCACTACAGCTCGAGGTGAGCTTTGGCCTCCACTACAACAGTTTTCCATCTTTCTCGATCCTGGACAGCCAACCTCCATGGGCGCACATCAGCCTCAACTTCATCTGTCCATCGACTCCTCCACCATCCAAGTCGACGTCTTCGATCCATTCTAGCCTTATATATGACTTTAGGTGTTCTTGTGTCTTCCATTCTCTCAGCATGACCCAGCCATTGTAACCTTCGAGACCTTATAAATCGAAAAATATCTTCATTTTCAAGAATTTCATTGACTTCCCTGTTAGTCCTTATCCTCCACTCGCCTCTGTCCAAAACAGCACCATAGATTCTCATTATTCTGATCTCGACGACTCTAAGTCTGTTGCAGTCGCTAGCTGTCAAATTCCATGTCTCAGAGCCATATGTTATGGCAGATCTGATTAGAGTCTTATAAATTCTTAGTTTAGTTTTGCGAGACAATAGCCGAGACTTGTTTAAATTCAAATTAGCAAAATACACTTCATTTCCATTAATGATTCTTCTATTTATTTCTTCGCAAATGTTATTGTTATTGTTGAATAGAGCACTCAGGAACTCAAAACTCGCAATATTTTCAAATATATAAGAATCTATTGTTAGATTTTCGTTGTTTCTTCTTCTTTACATAACTGTTAGGTGCATGTACTTAGTTTTACTTTCTTTGATTTCTAAGCCCATCCCCCCCCCTCTCTCTCTCTCTCTCTCTCTCTCTCTCTCTCTCTCTCTCTCTCTCTCTCTCTCTCTCTAGCTCCATAAATATTCCCTTTAGGTGATTTATATGTCTTTGGTCCATACTTTGTTCAAATACTGCACTAGATATTTAAAAATGGTGGAATCTAAAATATTTCAGTGCCAACCGATGATGGTTTGGGGAACATTTATGTGCGTGAACTGAAAAATCATCAATTTTATTATTTTGGGTCTTTTTCAGTCCCAGGGTTACGTCTATAGCCTGCTTTAGCGATTACTAAGGGCCTCTCTATAACCTGCAGTAAGGTTGCTGTCTGCAGTGGCAGGAGGACGCAGTTTCAAGCAATTAGTTTTTCGAAAAAAAATGTCTGACTCTGGGCGTCAGTGTAGAATTTACAAGTTAGGAGTACACACACGGAGGGACCTTCAGATGTAAGGGAATAAGGCAAACGGGAAATTTGCAGTAGAAGGTGAATCTTTCTAGCATTCCCCACTGACCAGGGGAAACCGCGAAAAAACCCGTGGTTAGAGTGACCGATTAGACGGGAATCGAACTCTGGATCTCGTGAATGCGAGCCTCATAGATTACTGCGGATCCACCTCGCAAGGTGGTAATATCACTGTTATACCACTGTAGCGGTGCGAAAATACCACTTCAAATTGATTCACCAGATTCCCTGGGCATAAGAATATTTGTCTGTTAGAACTGCTAATGTTTCTAAGACTGTAGGTGAAGTTCGTTTGGGAAAATGTAACACTAATCACATTATATTCAATTATGGAAGGCATTAAGTTAGAGAAATTAGAGCGAGCGCATTATTGAGAACCTGATGTGCTGCACCCACATGACTTTCTCTACCGTTGCACAAACTATTCTTACAAACAGTTATTCCTCTATCTACTTCATGATAATCGAGATAAACATTTGTACAAATTACCTTATTGCTAATTTTCCTGTATGTGCAAGGGGAATACAGTAGGCCGTAAGCGATAGTCAAATGTTTTCAGAGTGGTCGCTACGTGATGACTGAAATTCCGTTCTCTTTGTATGACCAAGAGATAGAAAAATAAATAATGACCTCCCATTTGAGAACGGTCCATAAGTATTGCAAAATTCTGGCAAATAAAAAAGAATATCTCCGAAATGGTTCACTTCACAGAAAAGATTATTTGACATTAACTGTGTGTTTTAACGAGACCTACATCTTTTGTACAGTAAGATTTGGTCTATTTCTTACGGCTTACCGGTTATGCAAATGTCATCAAGAGTAAAGAGGACTACATGGGGTATAGCCATTTCATTTGCTAAAATATCTTAAACATAGGGCACCTTAATCAAAATCGTTAGAGGCAATTTTGAGAAAAATTTTCCATGTAAAGGGTAGTTTAGGATGGAGGAATTTTCTTCAAAATTTTTGTGTCGCATCTTTGAAAGATAAGTAACTTAAATACCAACTTTGGTTTCTAACCGAATTTTTGTTTTTGAGTTATGCTGTACACAGACACACACACACACACACACACACACACACACACACACACACACACACACACACACACAAACGCGCACGCGCGAACCTTTTTCTAAAATGCTTTGTTTGGACACATGGGGCCTCAAAGCATATTTCCAGAAAAATCTCGATATCGAATTTTTGGGTCGAATACAATGCTTCCCCTACCTACCATACATAGTAGAGAAAGTAAAAATATGTTCTAAATTGTGCGTAAGGAGATTATTCTGAGTGTACTGAATTGCTTTATATATGAAAGATAAATGGACCGTTTAGTATTGACACTTGGACGTTTCAGGGATTACAAGATCCAAAGAGTGTAGGTAAATGGCGATGGTTAATGAAAGTAATACAAATATTATTCGTGATCTAAAAGTGCTCCCGTGCAACGCCATGTAAGGCAGCTAGTGATAAATAGCGTGCGCTAATGACATTAATCTCACTAGAAGCAGCTATGAAGTGAAGGGGAATTGCACAAGGGAGCATTGTAAATAACCATGCATGTATCTCATAGTGAACTGTTTTCTAAAGGTCTGTTATTTGATGAATTTGTAACATTCTACTTCGTTTCTCAACTAGAAAACCCTGCTGAGGAAGGGAGATTTAATCAGTAACGGCTCGTTAGTATACATTTTGGGCGTTCACAGGATTTAGTCAGATAGTCCTGAAAACGTGAAATGACATCTAATACGTAATAGTGACACAGCGGAGCAATTAGCGCATACCAGCTCAGTTATCTGTCCATAATGACTGGTCCTTCTCGCTGAAAAATAGCCCGAACAGAACAATAGCCATTCTGCACCCGAAGATTCGCTCAGACCGATTCTTTCAAAAGGTTCGCTATGTGTTCGGTCCCCATTAAGGAGCCGACCTTGAGTGAGGTAACTTGAATGAGTTGAAGAGTCTAATGAGTAGAGTCGAACTGAGTGGAGTTGAGAGTAGACTGGTTTTAGTAGACAGGTGATAGTGAGAGTTAAGTGAGTTTGTGAACAGCGCAGAGTCCAGTTCAGTTGCGACTCAGAAATTAAGTTGTGATTCATTTCGATGGACCAGTTATGTTTTATTCTGAGTGCGTACAACAAAGTCTCAGGCTGATGCTCACGCTGTGCTAAGCGCTTAAATAGAAAAATAATGAGTTTTTTTCAGTAAGAGGTGTACTTGTTACAAACAACTGCGGTCGCTCCTAACAAAACAACAAAATAATAATAATAATAACACCACCACCACCACCAACAACAACAACAACAACAACAACAATAATAATAATAATAATAATAATAATAATAATAATAATAATAATAATAATAATAATAATAATAATAATAATAATAATAATAATAATAATAATAATAATAATAATAATAATAATAATAATAATAATAATAATAATAATAATAATAATAATAATAATAACCATCATCATCATGGAGGGAGGAAGGAAGGGAGGGAGAGAGGAAGGGAGGGAGGGGGAAATGAAGGAGGGAAGGATGTATGGAAGGAAGAGTGGGAGAGAGGGAGGGAGCAAGGAAGGACGAAAGAAAGTAAGAAATACTAGTAGTCAAATAAGGAAAATTGAAGCTATTAACAGTAAAGCAACAAGATTCTAAAGTAAGAACAAATTGGAAACTAAAAACTTCACTTATCTTAGTAATGTTGCAAGTTCTTTTTTCACAAAAAAAGAAAGAAAAAAGAACTTGCAACATCACTAAGATAAGTGAAATTTTTAGTTTCTGATTTGTTCTTACTTTAGTACTAGTAGTCAAATTTAAGCTTAGGATATTATAATTGTCTACATGCAAAAAGAACAAACGATACTATAGTTTACTGTTTTGATTATTTTTTCTAGAAGTCAATATTATAGTGTTTTGTAAATTGCATCTATTATTGGAACGTTTGCATGTGTGGTGCATTTATTAGACCATGCTATGCACGTCAATATCATCCATGTGTTATCTGAATTGGTGGATAAATAACTTTGTGAGTTGTGAAAGCTAAGGCTTAATGAAGTTCAGTAAAATAGTTGATAATTCCTGACTTTGACATTCTTCTCCACTGACTAAATCAAAACCAATTTTCAAAGCAATATCTGGTACTATGCCAACAAATGTTATCTTCCAAATGCATGTGAAATAGTTTTCTAAGCAGCACGAAAGAAAAGAAGCCAAAATTGGTACAATTTGTTTACCTGCATAAAACTCTAGCGCAACAGCCCATGAAGGGCCAAGACTTGCCGCCGAGCCGCTGCGTCCCCCACCTCTACCCACTACAAGCGTCATTGGTGGGTGGAGAGTGGAACGTGGTCAGCGCCCCGAGCCCTCCCGGCCAGTTATACGGCCTTCTCGACCTGGGACCGCTACTTCTCCATCAAGTAGCTCCTCAATTGGTACCCCCGGGACCTAACGAGGCTGAGTGCACCCCGTGCCAGACCTCCCAGAGAGGATAAAATCCCCATGCTGGTACCGGAGATAGAACCCGGGTCCTCTGCGCCAGAGGCAGGTGCGCTACCAACTGCGCTACGGAGGCGGTCGCATATACATATATAAATGAAAATTAAGAAGAGTGAAAAGTACAGATCAGGTAATATGTGATACTGCTTGTTGTTGCTGCATATTAAAGGTCACATTATTCTCTCACTTAATTCAGCTGTTGGAGTTTTTAAAATGGAGACAAATAGTTTATGCAGTCATTGTACATAGTCGTATTACCTAGGCTATTATCTAATTATTTTCTCTACTGTAGCAGCCTCTATGAAATCCATTGTTGCATAAGTGCCAATTGTTCAGTGTTTTTGGTATTGTAGAACAGTGATCTGCAAAGTGGTACACGCGATTGTCAACCCCTGCAAGTTCAGGGAGGAAGGTCGACGTAGTTGCTTCAGGAAAATACCCCCTCCCACAGCACGTGCCAGTCAAACTACTGAACACAACTTGTGCATTACTACCAGTGGCGGCTATTCTGGTGAAGCTTCAATCCACCAGTTTTAGTTGTATTAAATATAAGTTTCTAATTTGTTGTACGCTTACGTATACAAACAACCATTCGGGAATATATCTGTGAGGGTAAAGAGGGGGAGGGGGGGGGGGGCAGTGAAAGCTACCAGCTACCTGCACTTAAGTCTTTCTCTAGTTACCTTGGTGCAGGCAGCCTTTACGGGACAAAAGGTAGGTATTTCTGTCAGCCGCTATATAGCTATATGTTTATCCTCGGTTACGATGACAACGAAACGGAATTTAAGGTTCCATGTGTTGCCAAATAGGCCTGTTTCGAGGGTAACGTGCAGCTATCAGTACAGGAATTTAGCGAACCTTGTAGAGGCTAGTCTATCGGTGTAAAAATACTCTTCGCGTAAAGAGTACACTAGTTCCCCACTATGTTTATTTATTTTACTGAACTTAGCTTCACTGCAATTTCTTATTGCTTTGTTTAGTTACAGTTAGTGGAAATGAAAAGTTTCTTCACTGGGGATTCGAAAACAGTATAAAACGAGATTATTGGCTGTGTCTCGGAGTACATTCATGATTATAACAAGTTGGAAATATGCAGCAGCAACCTTTATTCATTTCAAATTCATGATACTACAGATATCACACAAAAATCTTAGTGTTCCATAATTGTCAATCTAGTAGACGCCAATGGTTAACTAGTTGAACGCTTTTAGGGCTTTTTATGAGAGTTACGATAGAACATAGGAAGCATTGTCTGCAATGGTTAATTCATGGTGGGCATTTAGATGGTTTGCAAAAAAAGTAAAAGATTTTGCACCTCACAAAGCACAATGATAAAATTTCTCGGTATTGCATCTTTTTTGCTAATATTGCTGGAATCCTTCAGTTTTTCATAACTCTGCGAAGAGAAGCTATGCCCTAGACACCCTTTTTGGGCAGCGAGTGCCCACTGCAAGAAACACCCCAAGGAGTACATACTCAAAAGTGATTGAAGAAGACTGGAATATCTCAGTAAGGTTTTCCAGGAGATAGCAGATGATTCTGAATCTGACAGCAATTGACTTTCAAATAGCTTTCTCAATAACATGGGTAATTTTGAATTTGCATTTTTGGTCATTGCTTTTAATGAAACTTTTCAGATTACCAGTCTTCTGTTTTATATTCCTCAAAAAAATTTCTTGACATAGTTTTCTTCAGAAGCAAATAGAAAAGAGTTATACAGGGCGGAAATGAAATGATCCTCAGACTTTAACAAAGAATTTCTCATGTGAATAACAAGAAAGCCTAATACAAAAATGTTGAAAAGTTTATAGTTTTCTAGAAAAAAGTATTTTATCAAAAAAATTTATCATCACCTGACTGAATTATTATTGATTGAAGGGTTCTTGATTTATGGCTATATTCATAGAAAATAGAATAAATGACAACTTCTTCCTTTGGCGTATTTCAGTAGATTCAACGGTTTTTGTGTAAATTAAATTTAAAAGAGCCCGCAATTTGTTGCCTTTTTGTTGCAGTAAATTGTGGGGTTTTTAAACTTAATTTACGCAAAAACCGTTGAATTTATTGAAATACGGCAAAGGAAAAAGTTGTCGTTTATTCGATTTTCTATGAATATAGCCATAAATCAAGAACCTTCAATGAATAATAATTCAGCCAGGTGATGATAAATTTTTTTGATAAACATATGTTTTCTAGAAAACTATAAACTTTTCAATATTTTGGTATTAGACTTTCTTGTTATTAAAAACATGAGAAATTCGTTGTTAAAGTCTGACGGATCAGTTCACTTCCTTTTCAAAGGAAAAGAACTGATGAAGTTTTCGTACATTTTTGAAACAGCTAAACTAAGGGGGGAGGGAGTTTTCAGGGCGAAAATATGCTAAAATGTCCCAAGATTAACTTTTCCAGAAGTGCAAATTTTTATATTTCAAAATGCTGCATTTGATCTTGGCACAAAACACTATTAGATTCCAACACCTTGGAAAACTCCAGTTTTGTACTCTGTCTGATACTTCGAGGTTCCTACAGCATTCAACTGTTTCCCCCATTGATGCTCTCACTCTCTCCGGGAAACATACAATTTTATTTAAAATAGGTAGTTTAAGAACGGAACGTGAGATTTTTGTGGAAACGAGGAATACCAGCATGTTCCCATTACACAAATATTGAAGTTGGTAAAAGAAAACACCAATATATTTCAACAGATGTACAGACTTTTTTCGCTCATCCTAGCGCTGCCGCCAACGATCGTATTAGCGGGGGAAGATTTTCTACTCTCACGCGCATAAGCTCTATTACCCAGGAAAGATTAACATGTCCAACCACAAGGACTTGCTGATTGACCTAGAGAGGAAGTAGCCTTTTCATGATGACACAACTACGAAAGGACAGAAGAATCATTCTAATATATAAGAAATAGGTATGTTGCATGTGATTTTTATGTGATAAGAGCTTCACCTATAGTTTAGATCACGAGCTGCCACTAATTACTATAGCAAAGAGTATAATGGTAGGGTGTAAAGGTAAAGAACAATTTACAGAGCGCAGTCACCACCTACAGAGAGTTGCAACCCTCGTAACGCAGCCGTCATACAACCCTGAAAAGCCCTATGGAAATGACACGAAATTTGGGGGATGTATAAGTATCCTTCCCAGCATTCCCTGGTGCCAGGGAAAACTCGGAAAAAAAAACTCATGAATCAGGGAGGTTAGAAGCAAACCCACGATCTCCCAAAATGAGAGCCTCACACATCACCATGGAACCATCTTGCTCTTTTAGAGGGACATAGTTGTTAAAATTTCTTTATCCTTTGGATCTTCAAAACGAATCATTTCACGTCAGATATCAATTAAAGGAATGCTTCAAATTTGAATCATACTTCCTCCGGTCCAAAATATAGCAAGCATAGAGTTAGACTTATATGATTATTGTCCATTTGTAAAGACCCAGAAAACTCGCAAAATGGAAATGAATACCACAGAAACGTGTATATAAAGGAATTCTGCAGCATTAATAAGTATGTAGACTGACTTAACACACCCGAATTACTTGAGAGTTTTCTAAAATGTGTCTCCATTCGCTAGGTTTAGCCAATATTCGCGAAAAAGCAGTACGTTTACAAAAACGTTTATGCAAATTACCGATATAAAAATAAATTTAATTATAAAGCAGCTTGATTTTAGCGTTCTTTGTGCTATCGCTGTAATTTTTTCACGAGCAGGGGTTGCTACGACTAATCACATTACGAATTCTCATTTGCTTTTGTTAGTTTCGCGGAAGTTTTCTATCTGTGGTGTAAAACTATATCTTTAGCTTGAATTTACCTTCCGTCCTCAAACATTCAAAAATGTAAAATAGGGCATTAATTATATTAACTATTTTGATGAGAAATGGCCTTTAATGTGTTGCAAATCTAGATACATATTCCATTTAGAGTCAAGAGTGGAGCACACTTAAAAACCATTGGTCCCGGCCGGGTTTGAACCTGTGATCTTGGGATCAGTAGGCCAGCGTCCAACCCTCTGAGCTACCCAGACGATTAGAAGAGCCATATTTTAATTTTCTTTAGATTAAACTCCAAATTTTTAATGCCTATTATGGAAAATGTTGCACATGCTGCTTCAACTAAGCAGCATTTATTAGGTTAAACGATTCTGTGTTATAAGAAAAACTTTAACTTTATCCTTAGAATCAGAAAAGCATGTAAAGCTTTATAGTAATCTTAATACATATGGAAAAATATGAAAACATGTAATCCTACAAATCTTTCCCTATACTTATATTGGAATTAAAATTCGTATCGAAATAGCTTTAATATGTTTGTCTATTACGTTGGGGCTCTAATGACCTAGCCCTTAAACCCCAATCACTCACTCACTCAATTACGCTATAATTCAGCTTCTGCTTTCAAATGAAAGATTTTCTTCTAATATTAAACCACCTATATTGAGTGGCACTAAAATTTAATTACATTTCTGTGAATTTGCACAGCTTCTGAAAGTTTCGAGCTGTGCTACTAGCTTGCCATAGACCAATAATCTGGCCACGTGTAGTTTCTGATGTACACGGCATGGTGTGAAACAAGCCACAGTTTTAACTTACTGATTTCGTGAGCCATCAGAAATAATACTTTCCTTTCATGCCGACGTGTCATCGGTTATAACTATTTCCGGCCAGCAGCAT
>CM060964.1:55137995-55310495 GCA_030765045.1 Tenodera sinensis
TTTGATTGAAGTTGATGTTATTGCTTGCAGAGAAATACGTTTTTGGTGTTATGAAGTTGTTGGTGTTATAATTCATCTTGTCTGTTTCTTTCTTTCTTTTTTCTCTCCTTCTTTCTCTCTTTCTCCTTCCTTCCTCCCTTCCTTCCTTCCTTCCTTCCTCCCTTCCTTCCTTCCTTTCTTCCTTTCTTCCTTTCTTCCTTCCTTCCTTCCTTTCCTTACCTATTTACTTATTTGCTGATTTACTCATTTCCTCATTCACTCATTTATTCATTTATTTATTTTTATTTACCTGATTACCATCCCCTTATGTAGGACTTACACCCCGTAGGAGTTACAAGCCAGTGCCTAGTATCAGGCGCCTGTCGGGCAGCACAAGAATATATAGACCGGACAGAGGGAAGACCTGGAAGCGGGTGGTCAGCCAAGCATCAGGTATGATAGTGAGGAAGAGGATGATATGAAATGCAGGCGAACTCGATAATTTGAAAGGTGATACTGGAGCAATTGGTGGAACGAGTGCCGAGGGAAACCGGAGAACCCGGAGAAAACCCGCCCTGACGCCGTATCGTCCATCACGAATACCAGATGCGGGTCCCTGGGAGCGAACCCAGACCGCCTAGTTGGTAGGCGAACGCATGATTCCTTTTAGTTTTCAGCGTAAATTTATATTATTGTTATCGTTATTGTCGTTGTCGTCGTTGTTGTCGTTACTGTTGTTACTGTTATTGTTACTGTTATCCTTACCCTTATTCCTACCCCTACCATTACCCCTACCATTACCATTACCGTTATCGTCGTCGTTGTTGTTATTATTATTGTTATTATTATTACTATTATTATTATTATTATTATTATTATTATTATTATTATTATTATTATTATTATTATTATTATTATTATTATTATTATTATTATTATTATTATTATTATTATTATTATTATTATTATTATTATTATTATTATTATTATTATTATTATTATTATTATTATTATTATTATTATTATTATTATTATTATTATTGTTGTTGTTATTATTGTTATTGTTATTGTTAGTGTTAGTGTTAGTGTTACTTTTACTGTTACTGTTATTATTATTATTATTATTATTATTGTTATTCTTATTATTGTTGTTATTGTTATTGTTCTTGTTGTTGTTATTGTTATTATTATTGTTGTTATTATTATTATTATTATTATTATTATTATTATTATTATTATTATTATTATTATTATTATTATTATTATTATTATTATTATTATTATTGTTATTATTGTTATTATTGTTATTATTGTTATTATTATTATTATTATTATTATTATTATTATTATTATTATTATTATTATTATTATTATTATTATTATTATTATTATTATTATTATTATTATTATTATTATTATTATTATTATTATTATTATTATTATTATTATTATTATTATTATTATTATTATTATTATTATTATTATTATTATTATTATTATTATTATTATTATTATTATGTGAGCTAATAAATAAAGCAATTATTAAATATTTGAATCTTTAGATTACACGTATGAGATAGGTATGCAGATTTACATTCAAATGAAAGCAAAACTGAAATGTAAGGAGTAAATGTACAAAATGCAAAATCTGAGGGAAAAAAGGAAAAAGCACCAGTGTGGTTAAAATGAAGCGCGCTGGTAAGCTTAACATGTCGCGAAACCTTCTTAATGGCAGGTCGGGAAAAATGTTTGACCAAAAAGATCCAGGGGTGTGTATGGAATATTTATATGATACAATTCAAAAACCAAAAATGTCATATTCACCTAAAAATTTAGTCCTACGATCCCTAGCATACACCAATGATTGGTCGAATAACAAACACATCCCCTTCCCTGTTATATACGCGGCGGCTGAGAAGGTTGGCAAAATGCCCTGTGAAGCAGTAGGGACGGCATATATCAGGGAAAGAGAGGTCTGTGTCGAGAAAATGTCTGAGGGGTGTTCTGCTCTCTAGAGGGGAAAGGGGGAACAGTAGCACATACCAGCTTACGATGACGTCATAAATAGATGTACTACCTACATTAACCATGTTAAAGTGATCTGTTTCCTTATGTTGACTTCCTCAGCTTGGCCGGCTGATGTCCAGTTTGAAGGTAAGTTCAACTGTGCAGGATAGAAGGGGTAAAGATGTCACAGTTTCAGCTCTTTAACCGAGCGGGATGGATCAGACGGTAGCGTCTGTGACCCGCATTCCGAAGGTCATGGGTTCGACTCCAGTGGCCGACCTTGCTGAGCCATAGGGTTTATCGGTGGTTCCCCTGGATCGCGAGACGAATTTCCTCTTCCTCCATTTCACCTCACTTCTCATTTCACTTCAACATTCATATGCATGGTTCTTTGAGGTTTGACCCACGTAAGCAGGTGCCTTTGGCACTGCACGGCAGGAAAGAAGGATGCTCTCTGTAAACTCTCCGCCCCCCGGCGCTTCGGTCACCGGCTTCCAAGCACCCCAGGAGAAGCTGGTTGAAGTAGACGCCACCAGAGAATTTCAACTTGAGCTGCTAGGAATCCTGCCCTCTGCTATGTCGAGCGTCCTGGATAGGCCGCCCTCTGTCTCCTCTCACCTCACTCCTCCCTTCCGAGGCACCCCATTGTGTGATGCAGGTAAAAAAGGTCACCTGGCCAAAGTCCCCGTCCGTAGTACGTACCTTGCCCTATCCTAAGTTTTTGTTGTCTAACGCCCGTTCTAGTACATTCCACATGTGGTGGTAACTGGCGATGTATGAAAGGAAGGAAGGCCCTGACAGGATTTGAATCTCAGTCCTCTAGCTCATGTGTATATGCTTTAACTTTCGGCTGCCATTGTCGTGCTTTCTAAGTTTTACGCTGAATGAAATATTACATATTGAGCATTGGATTCGTTGTAAAAACTATTTGCTTACGTCACTTTCACATCTTTACTCCGCGGTATGTTTCACAACAAAGTTGTGCTTAATGTTATGGACAAGTTGCATTTGTCCTCTACATCTGGTAACGTGCAAGGGTTTCATTCGGTAGATTCCAGGTTCGATATCAGTCGCCTCAGCCGTTCTAACCTTAACTTTTTTCTTGATTTTTCCAGGTCGGTAGGCGGACGGTAGGTGAAAATAATAATAATAATAATAATAATAATAATAATAATAATAATAATAATAATAATAATAATAATAATAATAATAATAATAATAATAATAATAATAATAATAATAATAATAATAATAATAATAATAATAGTAATAATAATAATAACAATAATAACAACAATAACAACAACAACAATAATAATAATAATAATAATAATAATAATAATAATAATAATAATAATAATAATAATAATAATAATAATAATAATAATAATAATAATAAATAACAATAATAATAAATAATAACAATAATAATAATAATAACAATAATAATAATGATGATGATTATGATGATAGTGATAGAGATGATGGTGGTGGTGGTGGTGGTGGTGGTGGTGGTGGTGGTGGTGGTGGTGGTGGTGGTGGTGGTGGTGGTGGTGGTGGTGGTGGTGGTGATGATTATGATTATGATGATAATAACAACGTAAACCTACCTAAACAATTAAGAGACGAAGCTATTTTAATATGGCGTTCATATTTTGAATTTGTTGCATATTTTTATACTTTAGCGTACCTGACGAACGAAAGGCAAGAAGATTTTCCGTTATTTGGCGCGGCACGCGACAGTTGAGCAGCCATTGATGATTTGGTATGTATGCACGCTGTTGTTCGTTCATTCTGCAAGAGGGAGTTGTCTCCAGCGAAAAGTACAGGTACCCCAGAGGCAAGGTGTAGCTCCCTTGGAATATGGGTGTTGGCCCTCTCTCCCTTTATGTCTGGAGTGCCCCGGGGGGCAGGAGCAGCTCCCCCCGATGGGTGTTACCATGAAGATGCGACTTCTCACTGGGTGTCACTTCAATATTCCTCCTCATCTTCCCGGATCTTGCTAAAATTATTGACCGACGCCTCTGCTACCCCACCCACGTATATAGGGTGTGCGGCCACTAGTGCTTAAAATGAATGAATATCCTCTATGAAGTGTACGATCTTCTGCCGACGTTTGGTCCTAGCTTCTTCCGCTACTATGGTTTAGTTGGAATATTCAAACTTCCAGTATTATCCGGGCACTTGTTGGACTCAAAGATTCTGCAAAAGGTAGACCGTAATAAAAGTGCCAATTTTGTTTTTCGGGGTAATAATATTCGACCACGTAGCTCTCAAATTAAGTGAACACAAAATATATGCTGACAAGCGATGCAGTTAAATGAAAACTAACAAATTCTTCGATAGTAGCCTTACTATCGTTTTAGTCGATTGCTATCAAGTTCGGTTTTAAAAGCATTTTTGCTGCTGCATTGGATATATAATGTTACTATTTTATTGGTTGCTTTGTGATCAATAGATTTACTAATCGATGAACCAAAGCAGCTATGCCAACCCCATTACAGAAAATATAAAGTAGCTACTTACTCTTCTATTTTCTTGATGTACTCGTAAATGTTTTGCTAATTAGTTACACCAAAGCGTACCGAGCAACATGGTTCAGGTGGTAAAGTCTGTAGCCCGCATTCGGGAGGTCGCGGGTTCGATCCCCGTGGCCACGCACTCTGACATGGGATTTTCCGTGGTTTTCCCATATCACTTAGGCGAATGCTGTGGTGCATTCCTTCATACCACGGTTTCCTTTCTATCATTTCCCTTCATTCCATTTCCTTATCATCTTTCAGGTGTACTTTCAGGCGAATGGTGTTGACGGTGCCGGAAGATGGCGCGGATGCTGCGTATAACCACTGTTCTCGGCGCTAGGTGCCGTTTGGGAGACAACTGTCCTCTGTAGGGGTGGGACGCCTGAGCTTCATCAATCGGATCCACGGGGCACTAGCTCAGGCAGGGGGAGGGGGACAACTGTGCGACACCCAACGGACCCAACGGGCACTAACTCAGGCAGGGGGAGGGGGACAACTGTGCGACACCCATCGGACCCACGGGGCTCTAGCTCAGGCAGGGGAAGGGGGACAACTGTGCGACACCCATCGGACCCACGGGGCACTAGCTCAGGCAGGGGTAGGGGGACAACTGTGCGACACCCATCGGACCCACGGGGCACAAGCTCAGGCAGGGGGAGGGGGACAACTGTGCGACACCCATCGGACCCACGGGGCTCTAGCTCAGGCAGGGGGAGGGGGACAACTGTGCGACACCCATCGGACCCACGGGGCACTAGCTCAGGCAGGGGGAGGGGGACAACTGTGCGACACCCAACGGACCCAACGGGCACTAACTCAGGCAGGGGGAGGGGGACAACTGTGCGACACCCATCGGACCCACGGGGCTCTAGCTCAGGCAGGGGAAGGGGGACAACTGTGCGACACCCATCGGACCCAAGGGGCTCTAGCTCAGGCAGGGGGAGGGGGACAACTGTGCGACACCCTTCGGACCCAAGAGGCACTAGCTCAGGCAGGGGGAGGGGGACAACTGTGAGACAACCATTGAACCCAAGGGGCACTAGCTCAGGCAGGAGGAGGACAACTGTGCGACACCTATCGGACCCAAGGGGCACTAGCTCAGGCAGGCGGAGGGGGACAACTGTACGACACCCATCGGACCCACGGGGCGCTAGCTCAGGCAGGGGGAGGAGCACAAATGTGCGACACCCATCGGACCCAAGGGGCACTAGTTCAGGCAGGGGGAGGGGGACAACTGTACGACACCCATCGAACCCACGGGGCGCTAGCTCAGGCAGGAGGAGGGGGACAACTGTGCGACACCCATCGGATCCACGGGGCTCTAGCTCAGGCAGGGGGAGGAGGACAACTGTACGACACCCATCGGATCCACGGGGCGCCAGCTCAAGCAGGGAGAGGGGGACAAATGTGCGACACACATCGGACCCACGGGGTGCTAGCTTAGGCAGGGGGAGGGGGACAACTTTGCGACACCCATCGGACCCACGGGGCTCTAGCTCAGGCAGGGGGAGGGGGACAACTGTGCGACACCCATCAGACCCACGGGGCGCTAGCTCAGGCAGGGGGACGAGGACGCCCATGGACCCATGGGGCGCTAGCTCAGGCAGGGGGAGGAGGACGCCCATGGACCCACGGGGTGCTAGCTCAGGCAGGGGGACGAGGACGCCTGTGCGACCCTCATCGGACCCACGGGGCGCTAGATCAGGCAGGGGGACGAGGACGCCTGTGCGACGCCCATCGGACCCACAGGGCGCTAGGTCAGGCAGGTGGACGAGGACGCCTGTGCGACGCACATCGGTCTCACGGTGCGCTAGATCAGGCACGGGGACGAGGACGCCTGTGCGACGCCCATCGGACCCACAGGGCGCTAGCTCAGGCAGGGGGACGAGGACGCCCGTGCGACGCCCATTGGACCCACGGGGCGCTAGGTCAGGTAGGGGGAGGAGGACGCCCATGGACTCACGGGGTGCTAGATCAGGCATGGGAAGGGGAACGCCTGTGCGACACCGAACCTGGTCGGCGGGGTTTGGCTGCGGGATGAAGAGATCTTAGCACTTGACAGGGACTTCCCCGTGTCTGTGGTTGTCTAGTTGCGACCCTGTGGCAACCTGTGGTTCCCTGCCTCCTGGTGGGTCGTAGCCACAACTGATGTGAGTTGGTCACTCTGAGCGAGGTACCCCCCTTCGTATGTACCATATACCCTATACACCAAAGAGTGCTATCAAGTAAAAAATACGAGTATAAACATGCAGTTGGTCCAGGATATATGTATAATTTGTTGTAAAAGTATGCATTAGTAGTAATGCTCATAATCATACATTAAAAACAAATATCACAAGTTCAGAACAGGACTGCCCCAGTGTTGGGGGACATGGCATACTTTGGTGTGGTGCTTGTGAATAAACACTATTTAATTTAATTAGTACAACCCTCTTGTCTCATAGCAGAGGTTAATGCTGTGGCGTTGCTGTTGAATCTTTCCTAGCTAGTTAACAGCCACAACTTGGTTGTAGTTCCGCACATTTGGGTATTAAAATATAGAAGCACATGATGCTTAGAACGTAGATATCACATTAGCTATGCTTTGCATTACTCAGTTCAACCCACATTGCCAGTTACCCAAATTTAAGATCAAGCACCGTAATTACAGAGTCAAAACTAAGGAATAAACCAGGGTGCCCTCATATTGTGATGAAATAAACTTATGATCATTCATTTTAACCTCAAATCAAATATCTGAAATCATAAATGCGATACAAACTAGCATGATCTCTACCGTGTAAGCTCAAATAATGATTAAAACGTAACGGCCTACACAATTTTGCGACTATATAACCTTAAAATTTGAATATATTTCTTTATATGCCTTTATCTAAAAATGCATCGTTCCATTAAAGAGTTATAGGTGCTGGTCTGATTGGAAAACGGTATGCCTTCACAATCTGGATCCTTTCTATGAGTTCCTCCGATTGTCGTTTAGTATATTTCGCTTAGCTGTTGTTTTCGTTTTTGGTGATCTGATTTCGTGCGTCTTTAACTCCGTTAAACATTTAATTTCAGAAGACTGTGTTTTCCTTTCTTGTCTCTTGGTAACGTCCAGATTTCACTTCCAGAGAACGCACAGATGCAGCTGTGAGTTTCTATAAATTTAGTTATGTATGTCTACCTACTTGGTTTCTAACACTTCTGCTAATTCCTCCACAGGGATTCTCAAATGCTAATACTTTATATTCAACACCATATTCCTTGTTATAACTTTCGTTTCCTAAATAGCTGAAATATCCTACCTATTCTATTACTAGATTATCTAATGCTTATTATTTACGCTCTTACTGGTTCTTTTCCTCGAAATGCTATTATTTTGTTTTTTATTCACTGGACATGATCATACTTTAATGATCAGATATCTGATTAAGCTTAAAGACCGATTTATTAGGATAGATTCATCGTTTTGAACACTAAATCTTAGGAAAATAAAAGCAGGTAAATTATTTTCCAATATTTTAAAACCAGGAGTCACTAGTTACTTCCAGTTTCTCAATTAATCATCGTAAATGTATATATTAAAAAGAGCAGGAGATATACTACAGCCTTGTTGAACATCTTATTCCTAAATATGTATTTCTTTAGAATTCTTAGATTAATGTTTAACTGTCTACTACTATTGTTTTGGAGAATAAACATTTCATTGTTTTATTGAATTATGGATACCCTCCTCTTGTAATACAGGGTTTCCGAAAATATATGGCGGGGTTTTGAGTTCACTGTGAACTAAGTATTATGCGTAATTTTTTGAAAGTACTTTTAACTATCAGTAACTCAAACAGTTAATAAATGGCATTAGTATGTTCCAATATGGGCACCATTCACTGCACGACAAAAGTATAAGTGAAATTCAGCTTTAGCCCACAGTTTGACAGGAACATATATCGTAATGCTTGCAATTGCTTTTCGGATTCTTTGTTTTAGATGCTCTATATTTTCAATTCTTTTACTGTGGACCTCATTCTTGACATAGCCCCAAACGTATAAGTCTAATGGAATAATATCTGAACTTCTTGCTGGCCATGAGATTGGTCCATTTCTGCCAATCCATCATTCTGGAAATCGACTATTAAACTCTTCTCGGACATCGTTTCCGTAATGGCACGGTGCTCCGTCTTATTGAAAGCTTATTTGCAACGCCATTTCCATGCGCTCGACTTGACGCAGCAGAGAATTCTGCAGCATGTATGTAATGGAGTTGATGGTCTTTTTCAGTAAAAAAGAATGGACCAAAAACCTTGTGCATAAACCCGCACCAAACATTCACCTTAGGAGAGCCTCGAATGTGTGCATGTATCACACGTGGCTTTTCCAACGCCCAAATTCAGCACTCGCCACTCGCATTTGTATTTGCGAGTATACATACAAATGTGAGTGGTGATTCAAGGCACAGACTATTTGTGTGTCTGACAGACGATAGATATATGGAACATATGGAACAGAGACTATCAATAAACTCAGCTGCATGTTGGAATATCGTCTTGTGCAAACCGCGCTGCCACACAACATGGAACCAATTCTGCTCTCCTAATGCTATCATTTTTCCTTGGCTGTGCAGTAAATTAGAAGAACATGCTTCCGGGCTGAGAGCCCGTGGTCCACTGGGCCCCCAGACGTTTCACTTGCAGCTACGGCAAGCATCATCAGTGGCGATGTACAGCTCTCCTAGGTCTCTCGGTCACTCCTGAATTGCTTCTTTTTTTTGGGGGGGGGGGCCTGGCCCCTCACCCGCCAGCCCGGTGGTGATCCTCCGGCATGCAGAGCCATGCGCTACTATCGCCTCCCCATGCACATGCTGTTAGTGAACTAAACATGCAGGATGCAAGGGGGGTGGTTTCATTGTTAGTGTACATGCAGGTTAGTCGGGTTCCGCTGATGTACCCCGGTTAGTATCGGTTAGTAAGATGCTGGCATGCAAAGATGCGAGCGCGTCAATGTTAAGTCCAGGGGCCCACACATGACCGAGGCCCTGCGCGGATCACTGGGATTAGCGGTGCACGGCAAGAGGGTCAAAGGGAATAAGACGAATCAGTGGGTTAGTGGTTAGTTTAGTGAATAAGGTAGTAGTATAAGACGTTAAACGTTAGCATGCATCAAAGAATATACAAGGTGGGGGCAGACTTAGGCAGAACTTACTGATAATGGTAGGCTGGTGCTGTTCCTGGGATGGTGGTCGCTGGCGGCTGCTGGGTTATTCTGTAACAAGATAGGTAGTTGATTATTAAGGTATGTAGCCGGTCAAGCGTGCTAGGTGGACGCGGGCATCGATGGCGTCGGAGTTTGGGGTGAGCGTTCTTTCAAAGAGTGAGAGGGGACGGTTATGCTTATCGTGGGAATGGTCATAGGATCCCAGCTCCCTTATCAGGGGATTTGTGCTTAGTGTGATTTTGTGATATAGGTCACCTGCGAGTTTCTTAATGAACTGTTCGATGGTGGGGATGCTGAGTTCGCTGTGGAGTATGTCTGCAGGGGCAGTTAAAGGGACCTTGGCTACGGTGCGGAGTGCCTTGTTTTGTATGCGTTGGAGGGTGGCAATGTGTAAAGCTGCTACATAGCCCCATACTGGGGCCACATAAGTTAGTATGGGGCGGATGAGAGTTTTATAAAGGATGAATCCTGTGTGGAGTTGGAGGGAGTTGCTGTAGTTTATGAGGGGGTAAAGCTTTCGCATCTGGGCGGCCGCTTTGTTCCGAGTTTGGCGGATGTTGTCGAACCAAGTGAGGCCCTGATCTAGCGTTAGGCCCAGATAGGTGACGGTGGGGGTCCAGGGGATGTTGGCGCCAAACATGGTGGGTGGCGCGAGTTGTGGGCGTCGGTGTGAGGTGCGACGTGTGAAGATGATGGCTTGGCTTTTTGCCGGGTTGGCTTTTATGTGCCAGTTGGTGAGCCAAGGCGTGAGGGTGTCTAGGGCATTTTGGAGGTATCTGCGGATGAAGTCAGTTTTGGTGGAGTGGGCCATGAAGGCTGTATCGTCGGCGTATAACAGTTTGATAGTGAGTGATGGGCTGGGTATGTCGTTCATGTAAATGTTGAATAATACCGGTCCGATCAGACTACCCTGTGGGACGCCAGCAAGGATGGGCCTCGGGGTGGACTGTGCGTAGTTAACCACGGATCGGAAGTGGCGATCTGTAAGGTAGTTAGCTATGAGTTTGATAAGGCTGTCGGAGAAGTTGAGCTCCGAGAGCTTGCGGAGGAGTCCAGGGTGTCATACTCTATCAAAGGCGCGTTCAATGTCGAGGAACACGGCTCCGGTAGAGCGTTTGGTGTTGAAGCCACGGGTGATGAACTCGGTGGCGCGGAGGAGTTGTAGGGTGGTGGAGTGGTTGCTGCGAAAGCCGAATTGCTCATTGATTAGGAGCTGGTGTCTGTGAATGTGCGCATTGATGCGTTTTAAGATTATTTTCTCCATAAGTTTGCTGATGGAGTTCAGTAGACTTATGGGGCGATAATTTTGTGGGTGAGTGAGGGCTTTGTTCTTCTTGGGGAAGTGTCTGACAAGGGCTGTCTTCCAGTTGACTGGGTAGGTCGCATGGAGTAAGATATAGTTGAATATTGAGGCGAGTGCTTGGATCGCGTCAGGGGGTAGGTGCTTTAGTGCAATATTGGGTATTTTGTCAGGCCCTGGGGCCTTACGGTTGGGGAGATGCCGTATGAGCCACCGTATTTCATGTGTGTTTGTCCGGCGGATTCGGTTGTGAGTTGGTCGGAGCGCGAAATCGCGTGTAAGGTCCTCAGTTTCGATTGTGAAGGCTGGAGAGCAGGGCTGATTGTTGGGTTGTATTGTGGATTGGAGGGCGTCGGCAAGAGCTTCGGCTTTTTCCTCGTCGGTGGACGCAGTGAGTTGGTTGTGGATTAATGTTGGGATTTGTTGCAGCTCCTGGACTAAATGTTTCGCAATTCGCCAAAGGGAACCGTGCTCCGGGTTCAGATCCCGGAGTGTTTGGTCCCACTGTTGGCCAACGGCTGCCGAAGTGGCCTGATGGAGGTATGAGTTTTGTCTGCGGTAGTTGTCGCGGTCAGCCGGGTGGCGGGATGTTTGCCATTTGCGGCGCGCTTGGTTGCGCGCACGGCTTAATGTCTGGATATCCTGGGAGAGATGCTTTGCGTTGTTGCGCGGCTTGGTCAGGGGGACGGATTCGGCTATGGCTTGTTCAATGGTGGTCTCGAGGTGGATTGTGGCCTGTTCGAGATCCTCCGAAGTGTTCAGGGGACCCACGTAGAACGTGGCGGAGACTGACTCTTGGAATTGTGTCCAATCAGCCTTGTTGAAGTTTCGGCGGACGGGGAGTTGTGCGGCTGTTAGAGATCCTTCGAGTGTGAGTAGTACTGGTAGGTGGTCAGAGCTCAGGTCATTAATCACCGTGAGCTTTGCCCTTTGGGGAAGTTGGCGTATATGCGCAATGTCTAATATGCTGGGTGTGGCATTGTTGGACGGGATGTGTGTAGGCTCATCGGGTGCTTAGATGAGGTACTCGGAGTTATTTTCGTGGGTAAGCAACTTAGTGCCGGCCGTGTTGTTGGTATCGCAGTTCCACAGTTGATGGCGGGCGTTCAGGTCGCCGCCATTGACTATGTGGTGGTCAAGCTTGAGGAGTTGGTCTAGGTCTCCCATGCGGAGGTCCGCGGGAGGGTTGTAGGCGGCTACTATGGTGGCGTTCAGGTCATTAATGGTTACGCGGACGGCGGCGGCTTCCATGCGCATTAGTGGTGGAACTGGTACTTGGTGGTGGGCGATGGTGGGTTTGACCGCGATTGCGGCGCCACCTCCGGGCCCATCGCGGTCGGAGCGGTATATGACATACTCAGGGAGGGTAAATCGGTTGGGAGGATGCAGGTGGGTCTCTGTTATTAGTGCCAGGTCTATTTCGAGTTTGTCAAGGAAATCTGTAAGTTCTGCTTTTCGGCGTCGAACCCCGTTCGCATTCCAAATCATAATCCTAATCGCGCGGTTGTTATCCATTATGACAGCAGGCAGATGTATATCCGTATCTTAGTCCATGGGATCGCGGTTGTCGTCAATCACCCTGGATGGTCCCAGGAACCGTGAATAGCGCGAAGAACTGCGCGTACTCGCTGAGGAGTCTCATGCTCTACCGACTGAGCTAGTCGGGCCACACCACACTGAATGCCGGCAAAAAGAGCGGGTTTATAATGTGCTGGTAGGTACCGCCCTCCCGTAACCTGATTGGTCCACCTGTTTCCTGTGATCTCCTATGATTGGTCCTCGGGGGTTGGCTATGGGTCTGTTTAGCAGAGCAGGGTACCATGTCTTATGAAGTTTGAGAGCTTCTTCTTTCTTGTTAAAGTTGTCTTTATGCTTGTAAATTTCGATTGTTTCACGGTATAGGCGTGCGTGGTAATGGGAAGTTGTAGCGAGGATATCTGTTTCATCGTAGCGGATGATGTGTTCACCGGGTGCTTCTAGGGCATGTTTGGCAACTTCTGATTTCTCCGGCTGTCCCAGGCGGCAATGTCTGCGGTGTTATTTTAACCTGGTATTGATACTGCGTTGAGTGGTGCCCACGTAGAACTGACCCGCAAGAGCAAGGTATTCGGTACACTCCAGGAGTAGTTCTATAACATGAACTTCTGCTTAAAATATGGTAGCTAGGGCAAAATTAGGCCCATATACTCCTACACCGGTCTTCCCTAACATTGTTTAGCCATCCGTATACCACATAAGTGACTGTTTACAAAGTTAGGTATCTTTTTCCTTCATTTCAAATTTGACGTTCAGTTAGCATAACTAAAAGAATGCTCTAGGTTTGGTTTAGGTGTCATCTAGGTGTCATAATGGTTGCAATGTCAGTCTAATTTGAAAATGGACTATGTATCAGGTAGATATTTCATTTTTAAGCTACATACCCTCAGCCTTTTATGAAATGTTGATAACACGGAAATCACCAATGTGGAGCCGTTATGCAGAATTACATTATTGGATGTACGGGCGTTGAGTTTAAATTAGCGAGGCTTAACTGCGTTGGTATACAGTAGTTTTCAGGTTATTTTTTAAAAATAAGTCCGGTTATATGGATTTAAATTAATTGGCTGTGAAGTTTCTTGAATCTTAAACTTAACTTAGCTCAAACGCAACCTGAAAGAAAAGAAACGAAAGATAGTTTTTCAAGGTTCCTACAAAACAAGACATGGCAACCCCAAAATCTGTCTCAAATGGTGAAAAATTATTTCAGAATGCTTTTACAGCTGCTTTCGATATCAGGATGCCATCGAAAATAAAGGGGCTAGTTTCGGTCTTTTCTGGAGAAAAAGTGCAAAATATGAAAAAGCTTCTATTACAAGACACAGAAGTTAACCATTCAGCTATTTTAAAGCTGATTTCCTTCTGGTGACGATAGATAAATGAATAGTGACGTAGAACAGGACTATTCCTGCTTCTACAGAAGAAAACCCTCACTACACATCGCACTATAAGAACTAAGATAAGATTTTGAAAGAATAGTTGAAGCAGCTATGTAAATAATCACTAGTGGTGGATGGAGAAAGCTATGTGATTATTGTTGACAAAATAAGTTTTGTCTCGCTTTATTTCTTCTAAAACTGAATCACAATTCACCGTTCGTGACCTTGCAATTCACAGCTGACACTGCCACGGTAACACAAACTTCTCACAATAACTGAACTTCACTCACAACTATTAACTCACTCTTGGGCCGTACCGGCTAGTTTATATAGTCCAGAATTACCTACTTGCGAATTCTCTGGAAATCGAAGTTTCTGCAACTACTGCTACTAACAAAGCCCTGCACTTCAAAAGCTCCTAGAAAAGCGTGCAACAACGTTTGTTCTCGGCTATCTATTGTTGCATGTTGCGTAGCGTCGATTACAAAGGCTATTATTAGGTAACTGTCTTGCAATCCTCTAATACGCGGCCGACGCATCACTGCTCCTTCCTCAGGGTTGTTCGTCCCGAACAGCACCGTCATATTAGACCAGACGATCTGAGTGTACCACCAGCATCTTCCCTCAGAGTAGCCTCTGGATGTGGTAGACTACGTCGTTGACCTTCTTCACCACCCGGTAAGGTCTTTGCCATGGTTGTTGTTCAGCGCCCCTCGATCCGGGTAGGGCGATGTATGTCAACCTGCTTGAAACCTCTGCTGCAGGCTCACCGGTCGTGACGAGCCTTCGTTCGGTCGCCCTCCACTCGGGTGTACTAATGGGCCATCCTGCGCACAACGTGAAGACGACCCACTGGGTTCCATGACCGCTGGCCTTCCTGTTGAGCCTTCGCAATCACCTTGAGGACCCAACCGAAATCTCCGTCGGAGTTAACTTGTAGACCCCAAGAAGTTCGCTAGGGCTTAGGAGCGTTACCTCAGCTTGCCTCTGCACTGGCGTCAAATCTTCCTTCCACGGCGCCAAGCCGTTCCTCGACGTCCTCTGAAGGTGTTAACGCATTGACCGAGGTTCTTCGCGTCTTTCTGCACGACTAGCCGTTCGTCAATTGCCGATAGCTCCATCTTGCCCAATGGTTATTCCAGCATTGCCTCCATGTGTTCTTATGTCGTACATCAGTGTGACAAAATAACAAAAGCGGTAGTTTTTATCTCACTTTATTTCTTCTAAAGCTGAACCACAATTCGTGACCTTATAACTCACAGCTGTTCTATGAGTTGTATCGTAACCTTGACACAAACCTCACAAACGCTGCACCACTGTTTACAACTCCCTCTGACAAATTCTAAACTCTTCGGTCCGTGCAAATCGTTTATATAGTCTCTGAATTACCGGCAACTTTTCTGAAAATAGAAGTGTCTCGGTTTGCGACGTAAACGAAGTCCGGCACTTCGACAGCTTCTGGAACTGCATGCACCGGCGTTTGTTCTCAGCCACCCATTGTAGCGCCTATTATAAAGGCAGTAGAGTGAGACAGCCGTCACGTAACCTTCTTTGATTTGGGACCGCCGTGACAATATAAAACATAAGATATTGTTTATATTTAATTATAGGTCCTTTCGAACTTCACTCGCTCGCTTAGCCCGTGTTTGATGACTGAAAAGATTTATACGACTTCTAGGGTAGCATGTAAAGATGGTCGTAATTTATTATGCCATTCTTTAGCAGCAACGTATACCTTCATTCTTTTATGACTATTAGGTTTCTATGGTGGCCAAAGGATGCGGTGATCCCATCGCCCAGTGGGAAACCACTGTAGTCAGCCACCCCGAGTATTGGTGGAAAAACCATGACACTACAATAAGGGAGGAAATGCCTTATTTGGCCTCAAGACCAGAGGAGTTCCGAGCACTGGCGGAATAGCCAGAACAATTGAGGCAGCAGGAAATGGCTAGCCCCCCTCTTAACGTAAAGGATAGCCTTATCTAGAGGCAGGAGGCAGCCCCTCTACCAGGCTAGCTGGTCATAGGGCTAATAAATCACACTGCTGAAATTTAACTTATTCAGAGGAACTATAAGGATTCAGCCAGACAGGCCATGAGAAGACATTACCGGCTGAAGGAACCCGGCACTTGAAAGGAAATAAGAGGAGAGGAAATTTCATAAACTCCACAAATAGGTGACTATGGAGAGAATCCAATGGGTTAAATCTGGTAACTGCATGCAATGTTAAATCACAACACAGAACACTATACAACGCCAACAAAAACACAAAATAAAAAGAAAAATACGCACAAATGCTGTAAAGATCCCTCACACAACAAATAAAAACCACAAACTAGGCTGAAGAGGGATCTCCCTAAACAGCCCTAAACATGCCCAAATTAACACTTTTACATTACATTACATAATGTTGAAGTACTGTTTCATAACAGCAAATATCAAGGCACCATGCAATACCAGCTGATATGAATGCCAAATGTTTGGATTAGGATGTGGTGCACATATGATATAAAACTTTGGCAATCCCCATGAACATAGCTGCAAATGATCTTGCAGTTATTCTTGAATATCAAATCTTGCTATTTACAGGTTTTAAAAGTATTTCAAAATGGACATCAGGGCAGTCAAATTGATTTAATACTTTGGCGTTTTCTGGATTTCACCTTCAGCACCATCAGGGAGTTGGAAAACATTGTTGCCCACTTTTGGGGTAAACTTTCTGATTGTACCATTGTAAAGAATGATGAAATATGTACACATAAACGCCAATTGTGAAAGTTCAGAGTGTCTCTTTCTTAAGAACACAGAACTAATTTAACACCAAGATTCACCTGCCAAATCACTAGTGAGGAACCTGTTACATTTCTCATATGTAATTATTAGGGAACTCATTTTTATGTGCTAAAAAACTTTAAAATATTGTATTTCTTTATGTAGAAAAAAGTTTTAAAAATATGCATGAAAAATGCAAAAATATTTTGTTTCAATACCACAAAACTGTAAATACACGTTCAAAAATCACTGATCAGTCTTGCAGAAGCAGTGGTGGATTGAAACAACTCACTGTTACACTGAACCACAATTTTCTCCAAGTTTCCCATCACAAACCAATGTTGGTTGTCTCCAAAGAATGCACGATATCATGAGAAGGTATTTCATCAAAGGAATGTTGCTGGTACACACATTTTCAATTTCACCTACGTCTACTTGCCCTTTCAAAACCTTGGCAATTTTAAAGACAGTATGAAATCCTACATTTTTTTCAAACGCACTTTTCAATTTATGTTTAATAGCTTCCACTTTTGGAGCTTTGAGTGAATTAATTTTCTTTTCTGAATGTCATGCACTTCATTAACTGTTTCAGTTAATAAGCTGTTTCTAATCTTGTTGATACAGAAATAAGAAAACTTAAATTTGCAGATATGTTAGACATGCAAATTCTGAAGAATTTCAAGAAGTGTCGTGCATATTAGTTCATCAATCGCCGATGTAAAGTTTTCAAAATTGTTTGCATAATACACTGCTGCTTACAACCATAGGTCTAGGTGGAACTGCAAAATCTGGATTTTTGGCTCTGAACAAACTAGTCTTGTTGCCACTTTCACAAACATTTTTTTGCCATTTGAGATCAATTGTCCACTTAAGGATACAATGTACATATCTACTCTTATTCTGTGTAAACAGTATACTATGCAAGTTACAAGTACACGTTACAGAAAGACCTTTTGCTGCCTTCATATATGTAGCAGTATTTGTAAGTAAAACAGTATTAAACTTCATCCCATTCAGCCATGACAACTGCAGTGATTCATTCAATAAGCAAGCCATTATAATATGATTTGATGCTGATATTTCTCTACATGCTAATAGAAAACAAATCTTCAAAACTACTTCATTATTTTCTAGCACACTTACACAACATTTTCCACTTTCCTAACACTAGACTTTTTTTGTAGTGTTTAACAACCACTTTTACTACTACGGCACCACAGGCGGTGACACTGATGATACATGGAATGAAGATGGAGCACCAGTGGAATGAGATGGTGAGGGAAACCAAAAAACCCGGAGGAAACCTGCCCCAGCGCCACTTCGTCCACCATGAATCCCACATGCGGTTGCCTGGGATCGAACCTGGGCCACCTTGGTGAGAAGCGAATGGTCTAACCACTCGGCTATGCTGTGGCTCGGCTAGAGTCTGGTGGATTCGTCAATGCTTACCCAATATTTTTTTATTTTCACATTCTGCTCTGATCTTTCTTAGCATTGCTTTGTATCAGGCAGACATACACTATTTTCTTAATGTTGATTCTTCTGGTGTTTCAAAATTTGTGTATTTCATAGCAAAATTTCTGAGCTCTGAGCTTCTCAATTTATATAAAGGAATGTCACACAAAAGGGAAGTTTTGCATAAATCTGCATAATATTTGGAAATATTTAAAACTAGTTTATGTAAAGAGGAAGCTGCTTCACCTAAAAGAACTTATCTAGAAGTTGTATGTGAAGCAGTCATTCTATCTTCACTGTTACCTAAATGCTGCGAAACTCGAGTTCGCTGGTCTGCATTTACTGATTACCCCACATTTTTCAAGGAATAGAATTCTTCCATCCCTTGTAATGATGCCATTAAATTCAACAACATATTGTTGCAAACATGAATGAACAATTGACTATTTTCAGCATTATATCGCCAATCATTTTACTTAAAGTATCGTAGGTTACTCACCACACAATACAAATTAAGTTCATGCAAATTGTGCTCTCATAATATGACAATGCAGGAAATTTTTTGTTAAACTTAAAAATTATAACAAAAAAAAGTGACAAATAATGTGTTTTTGATGAAATTATTTAAAGCATTTATTTACATAAAAATATTATAAAAATATGTACTTTTGTGTGAAATAGAATTTTGTATACAATTAAAGTGTGCTGTTTTGGTAATTTCTGTCTGAAATGTAGTTGTTTATCTATAAGCAAAAAAAAAAAAAATTATTTACATAAAAATCCACTCCCTAGTAATTACAATTACATTATATAATGTTTGGCTGATCACAAACATCTTATTCTAACTTAAATAATCTTAGGTGTGTAGAAACCATTGAACACATTCTATAGGAAACCATGCCTTCATTTCTTCACTATATTCTCCCTGATGCCTCTCAGGCAGTGGCGGCTTGTGACTTGTCGCAGTGGGTGTGCAGTACATTACATCCTCTCCACCTTTACTCCCTTTCTTTCTCTGACACACATCACGCAATTCTAACTCACATTTCATATGGGCAACTGAGCTCTTATGTTTTGCTATTTTGCTTTGTTTTAAATGACCAATATCCAAGAACTATTATTTGTCCAGATGCCATTTCTCTCACTCGCAAACAATAAGCACGGAAAGCAGCTTCTCTTCTAAGAATAAACCCGAAAGACTTATCTCCTTCAGTTTTGCCATGTTATTCATTTCCGCACTTTCATAGATTCAAATTTCCCGCTAAAAAGAATCACTTTAATAATTTCTTAGAAAAAATGGATTATAGGGCAGATGGTAACAAAGCCCATAAGTTCATAAAAAATGTCAAGGACAGGAAAGAAAACAACAGTACACCTATCATACACACAATAAAATATTAGTAAATGATGCGGTCATAGCCGAAACATTCACTGAATATTATGCTAATTCACATAAAGTAACAAGAAATAATAAATAGGAACGTAAAGAATTTAAGTAAGATTTGAAACAAGAAAGAGAATGTGATCCTAACACTCAGTGCAATATCTTTTTTCAAAATTTTAATATGCAAGAACTGAGCATTGCAATAAATAATCTGAAAAACAAAAAGTATCATGGACCAGATCACATACATCCAGAGTTCATTAATAACCCTGGAAAAATAGCAAAACAACAACTACTGAAACTCTACAATCTATCCTGGAAAACCACTGTACCTGCTGAATGGCGAAAAGCAATAATTGTCCCACTCTTGAAGAAAGACAAAATAGCATCAGAAATGAAAAATTATAGACCAGTAGCTCTTACTAGCATAATAGCAAAAGTGATGGAAAGAATGGTGTCAAACAGGTTAAATTGGTTTCTAGAACCACAAAATTTAATATCCCCATATCAAGCTGGTTCCAGAGTTCCACTCTACAAATGAACAAGTCTTACTTCTCAGTCAAGAAATCAAAGACTCCTTCAATAGAAAAGAAGATAATTTATCAGTTTTTATTGATTTTCAAAGTGCATATGATTCTATATGCAGAACAAAACTACTAAAGAAAGTAAAAAAAATAGGGATACAAGGTCCAATGTTTTCATGGTTATGTCATTTCCTAACACAACGCTTTATTGCAACCAGATATGGAAGAAATATATCTAAATACAAACAGTACACCGTGGCTTACCACAAGGCGCAGTGCTCAGCACAAAACTTTTTAATATATTTATTAACGATCTGCCACAACAAATACAAGAATCAGGTGTGAAGTGTGCACTATTTGCTGACGACTTAGTAATGTGGACTTCAAAACCAAAAAGCAAAAGTACAGAACTAGAATAAACCATGCAACAATCCTTAACCAACCTACAAAGGTGGACCAAAGAAAATTTCGCTGATGACCTAGAAGTTGAGCGCCCTTAAACCAAATCCAAATCCAAAGAAAATTTAATGACTGTTAATACAACAAAATCAAACTACCAAATCTTTTCACTAAGAAAAAAAACACTAAAAATAAAACTAAATTTTGAGGGTCAACAATTACCAGAAACAAAGGAAGCAAAGTATTTAGGAGTTACATTTGATACCAAACTTACATGGACCAAACAAATAGAAAATGTAATACAAAGAGCAGAGAGGTGCCTTTCACTGTTAAAACGTCTAACAGGAATGAAGTGGGGATGTTCCAGAGGAACTCTTAACACAACATACAACATATATATAAAGCCACTGTTTACTTACTGCAGCAAAGTTCTTGTAACAGCAAACACAAAAAAAATTCAAATTTTTCAAAACCAAAGTCTGAGATTAATTACAGGTGCTATCAAAACCACACCAATAGCAGCTATGGAAATACTAACCAACCAATACCCCACTGAATATGAAATAGAAAAAGCGGCTCTTGTTCAACACGAAAAGTTGATCAGACTCCCATTCAATACATGGCACACGAGAAATTTTACACATACACTAAAGACTCAGGAGAGCTTTCTTTCCAAAATTCAAGACATCAAGAAAAATGTATACCTTCCTAATTCAAAGGAAAACTTCATATCTAAAGTCAATCTAACTAATACATTAGACATCACATATTATTTACACCTGACAGAAGAAGTTAAAAAAAGTGATACTCCAACTAGTGTTCTAAAATTATTGGCATTAGAGACAATCCATACTAGATTTCCAGAACAGGAATGGCTGCTTATTTATACTGATGGATCATTGATATCAAACCAAGATGGAGCAGGTGCTGGAGTCACATGTCACCTCTTTTCCTATTACAAATCTTTAAGTTATGGAACTGCTAACTTTGATGGAGAAATTGAAGCAATTTGAATGGCCCTACAAAATCTTTTATATAGAATTTCATATTTGAGCAAGCAGTTATTCTCTCAGATTCCAGGGCAGCAATTATAGCAATTACTTCCAAGTTGTCACCAAAAAACCAAACAATTATAGAATGTTGGAAAATCCTTACCCATCTAACAGCACTTCAAAAACACCTAGTCTTCCAATGGATACCAGCTCACTGTGGACTGAGTAATAATGAAAAAGCTGATTTTCTTGCAAAAAAGGGTACCAGCGGTGTACAAAAATCTATAGTTAATCTACCATTTTATGCAGCTAAAAGATTAGCCAACTCTTAATGCAAAAAAATTATTGTACAATATTACTATGAAAAATCAAAGAATAAACGATGGGAACTACCAAACATTCAAACAGTAATTCCTGAGTATCCTCGAATAACAGCAGTTGCAACCTTCAGGTTGATTACAGGACGTGATTGTCTGGCAAAACATTTAAACAGAATTGGGATATATTCTTCACCACTCTGTCCTCTATGTGATCTGCAAGAGCAAATGGATCGAGACCACCTTCAAATATGCCCGGCCACTTTTAGTGCCCCATCCATCAGTGAAAAATATTGGAGAGCAAGAGGATTAATGACTTCATTGTCAGAAATCCAGCATTAGCTAACAACAACAACAATTTCCCGCTATGTGCAGACGCAACTGCATGCAATTTTGCTGCCAAAACACAAACATAACAAACAGTAATAAAGACTAACAAAATTACTATTCGAATCTGAAGTGTTGGCTTAGTAAATTACGACATGAAGAGTAATTATATGCATTTATAATCGGTCAATAAGATTAGATGTAATTGTGTTTATAGCATTAACATAACTCATTTTAATATAGAAGATGGCTACATTATATTTAGAATCATCACGTTGGCTGCCAAGTAGGTTCTGCTAAACAACAGAAGGGAAATGCTTGTAGCAAGGAAATCGGAGGGACTCGTATGAGAGCGTAGTGCACTTGCGTGGCAAGAATCGCGTATGTTGACCATGTCGATTATGCTCACTGTACTCTTAAATGCAAGCTTTGCACCTCTCCCCATGTAACCCTCGCCTAAAAGCTACCTTCGCCTGTCGCAAAATCGGGTTTATGCATCTCAGCTTGTTGACTGAATGCGCCGACATTTGCTAAAGAGGGCGCGGGAAATTAAACGAGTAACTTCATATAGAAGGAAGTTAGACATTCGACTTTCTCACATGCATTCACATGCGGAAAAAATTAGTGGGTGTGGAGTTGCGAGTATTCGATTACCCAGGAACCGCCACTGCTCTCAGGTAAACTGAGGATTTGTACTTCTTTGAATTCTAGTATCTCTATAGATACAAGGAGTAACAACTGTACAAGTTTATTAACTGTGGTAGAACTGTCAATAAGCACAATGAGCCTGCCTAAATAGTGTGGTGGTAGCATGTCTGCCTCACAACCAAAGGTCCTGAGTTCAAATCTAGGTAAGGTTTTACCCAAGGTTTTCCCTTATCCTGAGTAGACGAATGTTCGGTAACTTTAAGCTCTATGGACCTTGGGCTCATTTGGGCATCATTTCACAAATTTCATTCATTCATCATCTGATATGACACTATTTTGGAGGACATTAACAATAATTTAAAAAAAAGAAAAGCAAGTACAGTAAAACCTCTGAGAGGTAGAATCAGAACTGAAAAATTCAATGCCACAGCCAGGATTTGGACCATGGACCTTCCACTTGGCGCGCAGCTGCATCTAACATAGCAACTTGCCAGTATGACATTGAATTCTCCAACAGATTTGTGAAGTGGAAGGTCCATGGTTCAAATCCCAGCTGTGGCATTGAATTTTTCAGTTCTGATTCTACCTCTCAAACATTGCTTGTGTGTTTAAAAACACCAGCGGTAAGTTTGTTGGCATAAAAAAAATAACAGTCCTTGTTTATCTGGACTATCCAGGGCCAAAGGCAATTTGGAAAACTAAAAATCTGGATAATTTGGGTTATATGAGTAATAAGCAAAACAAAATTCTTAAATAAGCAGACTTGTCATTTATGACGATAAAAAATCATCTTGTAACAAAATTATGTACAGTATGTATTGTTTACAAGACATTAAAAATATAGAAACCTTAATCACATAAAATCAAATCATTTCTTTACAAAGAATTGATCCAGCGGGCCCCGTGGCAGAGTTGGTAGAACACCTGCTTGCTGTGCTAGGGGTCCCAGGTTAGATTCCCGGCAGGGAGGTAGGAATGTTTGTCAGCTGGTGCACAATAACTCCCACTTTGCAGCTATTTTCTTCAATGCTTCCCCTTTATCAATTCGATTACTAGATCCAACCTTTTATCCATTGAAACCACAACCTTATTTCGCTTTGATGTCACTTTAAACTTGTACACTGAATTACACTCCCAAACACTTCGATAAGACACAAAAACAAATCCGGTTCAAACACACACACATTATTTTTTGATTTATCTAAGGCCTTTGATTCCGTCAACCATAATATTTTAATTAGTAAATTGGAAAACTATGGCATAAGAGGATTACCCATGGATTTAATTCGTAGTTATCTGATTGGAAGAAAGCAGTTTACCGAAATATCATACAAAAAAGGGAGATACATACAAAAAGTAAAATCAGATTTGAAAACTGTGAAGTATGGTGTACCGCAAGGGACAGTGTTGGGGCCTCTACTGTTTATTATTTATATTAATGATATTAAAAATCCCCCGAATACTTCTGTGGTAACTTACGCAGATGATACCACAGCTGTATGCTGGAATAAAACGGTAGAAGGATTAAATACTACATTAAATAATACCACTTCCTGGTTGTTAAATTACTTTAAATCAATAAATCTACACTGCAACATGCAAAAAACTAAAATGATGCAATTCAATAAAAATGGTAGTAATATGACACTAAAAATAGATAGTAACAGTATTCTTGAAACAAAAACGCACAAATTTTTAGGTCTTATCGTTGATAATAGGCTAACATGGGCTGAACATATTGAACATATATGTGGGAAAATTAGTAAAACAGTATATCTACTTAGATACTTCAGCAATTACAGTGACAGTAATATATTGAAACTAATATACTATGGATGTTTCTATCCACACATACTTTATGGAATTGAAATCTGGGGTGCTGCTGCAAAAACGCATATGGACAAGTTGCTTATATATCAAAAGAAATGTATCAGAATCATGTTTAACCTAAAAGTAAGGGAATCATGTAAGGAAACCTTTATCAATAATAAACTGCTTACCATCTACTCTCTCTATGCATTCAGAGCAATAATGTATGTAATAGATAAGTTTAAACCAATCAAAAACAACCAAATTCATGAACACTATACAAGAGGAAACATGGACTATTTTAGGCATAGTGTGAATAAAAGTGTATCTCTAAAAGATGTATATATTTCTGGAATCACACTTTACAACAAACTACCACGAGACATTAAATCCGTAGCTGAAGTTTCTAAACAGCAATTTGAAGGGAAGTTGAGGATGTATCTGATTAATAAATGTTTATACGACTTGAAGGAAATCTGAGAAACCAGTTTGTAAATATGTAATTGTATTTCTGACATGTCCAAAATCATATGTATGATAAACTGGATAAAATAAATATTATTATTATCATTATTATTATTAACTTAATGACATGCGCCATTTGAAAACAGCAACAAAACTGAGGAGATTGAGGGAGGTGACGAATAGGGATCACAATCAATGCTTTCTTGCAGCACTTATTTATAGCTGGCGAGACATACCACATCAGCATCATGTATGTGACACACTACTAAATCATTCTTAAATTCAACAGGTAGCATTTTACAACAGAGTACAGTATGCATTACCATAATTAATTGTACAATTTATGCAGAAACAGCACATAGAATCAAACTAAAAAGTGAATATTTGGCATGCTTACACTTACGTTCTTGCTATCATAGTTAAATTTATTATCTAATGTGAACATTAAATTTAAAAAAGCATACCTACAAATTTGATATTGATAAACAAGCTTTTAATGTATGTTGTGCATAGCTGCAAGTTTATACATTGACACACTCTAAGCAAGGGCATGGACATCTCAATTTTCTGACATAATCTATGTGCTTTAATATTTAATGCAGGAAAACAAGAACTACAAACAATATTTCATTTAACTTATTTTTTATACAAATTAACAAACCAATCAAATATTAACTTTAACTGACCAAAACTCCTGTTCCTCTCTAATTTACCATGAATGCCAATCACTGTACTATTTGCAAGATGCAACTCCTGCACCAGATATTGCCACCTTGAGAGTACTGGATTTAACCAAATACAAAGCACTCCTAGAATTTGTAACAGAGTACATGATAACAAGGAACGTTAGCTTAGAGTATGCTTTGAAGCAGAAAGAAGTCACTTCAAGCAATCTTCAATTTTGTCTTGTAAGTCGTCAAAAATTATTTCCAGGCCCATGTTCATATGAATTTCTTTTTACTGTTTTGATGTTGGGATGGCATCCTCGAAATTTTTGACACCACCAAAGATACACTTTGTGTCATTATTGACTGCACTTTTATTCCCTTTTATAAAGAAATATAACTTAACATAATCTGGAAATACTTTATTTGAGATGCAACTGTTAATTAAAAGTTAGTGGCATTAAAAATGCTCCAATAGTCTTCATAAAAGAGTTGGAAAGGCCAAAAATATTTTTACTATGTGAAGACAAGAGTTTAAACACTATCGTAATACTTGTTGTAAGATTTGAAGCTTTCACGGCGAACGTTAGTGATAAGAGCTTCACGGGTGATCAGCCGTGTTAAACTTAAGAAGGTCGAGCTTTCGGCCATTATACTCTCCATGGCCATCTTCAGGACTAAAATGATGGAAAATTCTCCTCAGTCTCCAAATATATACTATGGTTAGGTTGTGTTGTCCGAACCAATGCGCGGGTGATGGTTTCTGATTGGGCCTGCTGTAGGCTCGGCTGCAGTGTTTTCCCGCGGGTACGAAATTTGTGCAGTGTTTCTGATGGCTATAGTCCACGCAGAACTTAGTTTGAGTCCGCCCTCTCTGTTGAAATTGTGGGGGTGTAATTTGATGTGGATGGCCTCCTTGATGACTCTGTCCCAGTAATTTTCTGCGTGTTCTAGTATTTTTGTGTCTTGGAAATTTATTTTGTGGACCTGTTCTATGCAGTGTTGGGCTACTGCTGATTTTTCTGGCTGGAGAAGTCTGATGCTCCGTTGATGTTCTTTGCATCTTTTCTCTATCGTGCGTCCTGTTTGACCCACATACACTTTACCACACTTTACCAATCAGAAACCATCACCCGCGCATTGGTTCGGACAACACAACCTAACCATAGTATGTATTTGGAGACTGAGGAGAATTTTCCATCATTTTAGTCCTGAAGATGGCCATGGAGAGTATAATGGCCGAAAGCTCGACCTTCTTAAGTTTAACACGGCTGATCACCCGTGAAGCTCTTATCACTATCGTAATACTTGTTCTTCATTAACATACTGCCATTCCAAATTTGAGTTTGGGAAAAAATATTTCTACAGAAGGTCATAGCTTCATATACATCTGGGTCAAAATTAGAAATATCTTCAACAGACTGTATATAGTAGTTGTCATAGGCATTTACATCAATATTTACATTACTTGTATTAGTGTGCAGTTCTTCTGTGATCAGTTTTCAGGCAATTTTACAATTGTTAGATGAAACAATAATAAGACTGTCATAAATTCCTCTTCTTCATTCAACTTCTTTTTTTATTTCTTTGTTGAAAGATTTTTCTTTAGCTTGTTCAATTTTTGGACCTAAATATGCTATGTGATGAACCATTGCTTTTAAACTTTGCTTTGCTACCTGTGCGTTAAAAAATTGATACACTATATAAGTTAGTTTAGTTTTTAATCTTCTTGCATTTAACACGAAAGCTAGTTTCAAAGCATACAAGAAGTTTCCATAAAGTTTCAGCAACACAGGTCGTCTCCTTAGCCTGGTGATAGCACTGCTGCTTACCAAGCGGAGGACCCGAGTTTGATTCCCAGTACCAGTATGGGGATTTTCTCCTGCTGGGAGACCTGTTCCAGGGTGCTAGGTCCCTGAGGGGCCAATTGAGGAGCTACTTGGTCGAAAAGTATCAGTGCCAGATCGAAATGACTGCATAATTGGCTGGGAGGAACCAGGGTGCTGAACACAACCCACCTACAGTACTGCACCCTACTCGTGACACCTGTGGTGGGCGGAGGTGGGGGGCACAGCAGTCGGGCAGTAGGCCTTGGCCCAGATGGGCTGTTGTGCCATGGGGTTGTTTCAGCAACATATGTTGACATTAGTGCCTGTAATTAAATGGTACCAGTCCATTAATTTAACAAGATCACTGAAGTTAACTACTTTATCATTACCAGGATCACTGATGAATTTATATCTGTTCTCAGGACTATATACAACTTTTGTACTTTCAGTGCACATTATTAAACTTAAATGATCAGAAATACACAAATTATAAGGTAACACCACTTCATCTTCATTATTGTCAATGGAGCTCATATAACTATCTGACATGGCCAAAGTTACATAGTTTGTATGCTACTAGCCTGCAATCATGAAAATATTAACACAAACATATGTTATAGCAGATACAATTTCAAATATATATATATACAAAAACAAAAATATACAGAAGTAAAAATATACAAAAATAAAAATATACAAAAATAAAAATATACACAAGTGAAAATATATAAAAATAATAGCTCATCTAGATTGTAGTCACATTTCATTTAACAAGCACAAGCATTTACAGATTAAAAAGTCCTTGTCTTTTCTCAAATATTTTTCCTGCAGTTTTAATTGGCATTGGTAATTTATTGTACATAATACACCAAGAGTATAGGAATCATTATCAACAATGTTTTTATTAGCTGATAGCCTATGCATGTCATTTCTGTTTCTTGTTAAATATGTTGTTAGCTAATGCTGGATTTCTGACAATGAAGTCATTAATCCTCTTGCTCTCCAATATTTTTCACTGATGATATTGAAGAGTGCAATAGCAGTAACAGTAACCGCTTTTTAGAGAGCATCATATTTTTATGTTTTGGCGGTTACATCACTCTCTCACAACCCCCAGAATGTCTGGAGGACCACACCTGTCATTGGTTTACGGGTCTCACCGACCTGACCGGGAGAGTTATCAAAATAAATTCACCGACCATATCCTCTGATTACCAATCAGAGGAAGTATTACATGCCATGACAGGTCAGCATGTTAGGGGTTAAGATTTTATAGGGAAATTAGAGAAATGGAGAGGTTGGAAAAATAAAGACTCCCTAGCCCTCAGGAACCCTAATAGCATCGGGATCAGAAGAGAACAAGAGAGGACCAAGGTAAGGTGACATAGAAAAGTTACAGTGACGAGCAAAACACCAGTAAGTGGAAGTAATGTTCTGCTCAGCTTGGGTACCTTGTGGTCGCTGTTCACATATCCCCTAGACGGAGACCCCTGAGTAATGTGACCTAAATGTTGATTTATACACTTAGTTAATTTCAGGTATTCGTTGTCCCCCCCTGTCCGTTTTTCCCTTCTAACTGCAGACATATGTATATGCATGTGTTTCTGTTTTCGCATTACTAATTTTTTTTTATAGTGAATTAGTCATAGTTATTGCTATTTCTTCAAAGGTTTTACTAGACTGTGTGTCTTATATTGAAGATATTGCTTTCATAATTACACAACTATTGTCACTGTTTCCACAATTTTTTTTCTTCCCCATATGATGTTAACTGATGTCATTATATTTTACATTAATATTACAGGTGTAATTTCACTTAATGTTACATTTTGAACTTTTATTTTCGCTAGTAGTAGTTACATACAACAATTATTGCATTGATATTAATTAAGGAAGGCAGAGATATAATCCCTACGCTGTATTTGTTTCCTGATGAGTAGGTACATTATTTGTTTTACCACTTATATTATACATAGTTTGATATAAAATAGATTAGGGTTTCACATTTATGAAACTTTACGCAAATATCTTTCTGTCACATATTTGGTTGATTCTTGGAGGAATCAGAGATAACACCAAACGTCCGGAACACAATATTGTACGTCTGTTTTATATTTTTGTTTCATAGAATCTCATTGTGTTTTCTTGAGTTATGATTGCAGACATATTCTTCGATTGTTAACAATGAAACGAAAGGTGTTCCTCTGTTGACTATCCCGTCAAGAGCTACTTGTTCGCTGTGCTCCACATCTTTGAGACAATATCACCATTCTCCTTCAATAGGTATTATAATTTCTTTCCCTTCTACTTACATAAGCAGTCACTAAAATGCAACAGTTAAGTTTCTGGTATATCTGGAATATGGTTGGGCCACCACTTGCTGTTATTGTAATTAAAATGAACTAGCTGTCATCACCTAGGATCTTTCTCTTTCTTCTGTTTGTAAATAATACATAGGCATCATGTGATTCTATTGTTACTACATAGGGGATGTCAGAGTACTTTTTATTTGTAGTTTCATGATTAGATTTATGAGATACAGCTTTTTCAACAGGAATGCTGCAGGGTCCCCGAGGAATAGAGTTGGTGGAGTATTATAGGTAAGTATTGTGTTCTTCATGGATATATCTCGAGATTCCATGAAACATGGTTATTAAAGAGTATAATGAGATTAAACAAAGTGGTTTTTATATTTGGCAGGTAAACCGCGAGGTCCTGACAGGTGAAGATCCTGAGAGATAATGTGATAAAGATTATTTTATTTTGGCAGGTAAGCCACGACGCCCCACCGAATGGTACTACAAAGAGATTATAGTTCAAGGAACTGTTGAGAGTTAGTTTTTCCTGTGCACAGAGGTTGATGAATTTTGTTTTATAGTTGATAAGAGCGTCGCTCCCATAAAGATATTATTGAGAGATATTAATATGTATTTGTGGAAAGGTCACTGCATCTGTTACATGTATCATATGGCCTCTGACAACTCCTATTGTATTTGAATCTTCAAAAACATTAAATGTGATGACAATCTGTGAATTTGTCATATGTTACTTATTATAACCCTTTATGTGAACTCAGCTCAAATATGTCTTTCTACTCCTGTTACTGCTTATGTGAGCATCACTATTTTTAAGACTGGCTTGTGGTTTTGTTACAAGATAATTTTGTACACAAAAAGGGAGTAGATGGTAAATATGCCATTAGAGCGAAAGATTTCTCTGCACGAGTCAGTATGTTTCATGTAATAAATTATTCTAATAGCTTTATTTTTGTAGGACAAATGCTGGTTCAAGTGTTTTTGCAGCATTACCCCAAACTTCGATACCGTAGGTTAGGTATAGAAAGACCAATCCATAATACACTAATTTCATCATTGACATAAGTTTTCATAATTTTGAATAGGTATAAGGTTTTACTTAATTTATTGCAGGTGTTTATATGTCTATCCCAGCAGTCTGTCATCTATTTGTACACCAAGAAAAGAGTGCTCATCAGTGATCACGGGGGAAAGTTCCCAATTACTGCTGTTATGAGATTTTGATTTACTTAAATCAAACATAATTATGTTGGTTTTGCTTTATTCATGCCCAAATTGTGGTTTATTTGTGAGATGAAAAAGTAGTTTAGACAGTCTCACATCTTGTAGATTTGAACCTATTTGAATAAACATTGTGATCTAAATTTAGGAAAAATGCAGCTTCATTAGTGAATTTGGCGAGCTTGATGTTCAAATCTGTGTCAATTATGACTTTACTCTTGTTTCTACTGATAGCAGTGAGTATAATTTCCATTTTCTCAAAAAAATTACACATGTCCATTTGGTGAATGATAACATTAAAGTCAGATGGAGCAACCACACAGGCATCACATGCTTAATCTGGAAGGTCCTAATATCTATAGCGAGCTGCCTTAACTCAAGGAAAAACAGGCTGCGAACATGGTCAGCATGATCTGTGCTAGCAAGTGGGCATTGCGTTACAGTTGGTTCAAGTGCCACACTAACAGATGCATGTACCTAGTGTGCAGTTTTGCCTTGTGAATTACAGCAATGGCAACTTGTCAAGGCATGGCTACGTCATCTATTCCTCATCCGTACCTGTTTCTCTGCTTGGGAAGAACAGTATCTATTTATGGGCATAGATGTGCAATGAAATGTTTAGGGTGCAGCAAGGCTGTTCAAACAATTAAGAAATATAACTTACTACACTATTCATTGCAGTGAACGTGATTATAAAGACATGGAATGTGAATAAGGGAAGCTCAAAGACATAACTACTGAAAACGAGTTTCAATTTTAACTTATAGGTTGCGCGTTTGTTCTTGACGAATGACCTTGAACAGAAATCCAGTCAGCTTGCCTACCCTTATTAAACAGGTCAGCAAATGTTTATGCTACGATAACAGACACCTCTGTTTTTCTCTGTCGCGTTTGTGTATGCAGTCGACCGCAAAAGTTTTGTGCGGTACGGATGTGTGCATGCAACGAAAATAACAGCAATTCAGACGAGGGAGAAATGTCGGGAACAGAAGAAATGCAATATAGTTAAGTGGAAACAGTTATAGAGGTATAGTGTATAATACGTGCGGCTGATATTACTGGAAGTGTGATAAATTGATCTGTAGTGCTGTACTACTTCAGCTCAGAAGCATGTGCGTCATCTCACTGCAGACTGTACCTCCTCTCTCTCGTTCCCGCAAAAGTAGTAGTGACTCGCATTCAACCTTTCATATAAAATTTTCATTCGTCAAGAAGTAACGCGCGACCTGTACTGATCTGCAGTATTATCGGAAAATGAGGTCCTTTCTTCACAAAACAAGCTTGACTGATTTTTACTTAAAATTTGCTCAGTTCTATGACTACAAAGACACACTGCTCACATATTAAGCATATCTCGATCTACTTATCTGTGCAAGTAATCTTTCTCATTAATGAAACCTGTAAACCTGATCATGGAAGCCAATTATCTGACAACTTAAAACGTACTCTTTGGTTTTCTACAAAACAGACAATTACTCCAAATATTGCAAAGATAATCAGAGGGTAAAGGATACAAAAGCTCAATGCCTGAATCATGATTGAATCAACTGTAATACCAGTATATACTCGTAAGTGGCAGAAGAGTTATAAAATACGAAGGTTGTTCAGTATATAATGCCCCACATTTGTTCAAAAATCCATTAATATATATAGAGAAAACGTTCTTGTAGATGCTTCACATTTGATGTTTCTTCTGTGCACCGGTTGAGTTTCGAACCATTCCGGCAGATGGCAGAACCCTAGTGCAGCGTCAAAATGGCATCTACACATGACTCACGTTACAAGCAGCTTGCTGTTATTGAATTCTTGTGTGCAGAAAAAGAAACCCTGGTGAACATCCATAAATGCTTGTGTGCAGTGTATGGGAATGCTGCAGTTGGTAGGAGTACTGTTGGGCAATGGACAAAGAAAGTTAAAGCCTAAGGGAATGTAGAAACAGAGCTCCATGATCAGCCATGCTTGGGACATCCTGTCACAGCCACTGCTCCAGACATGCTGAATCATGCAGATGCCATTATTCGTACCAACTGGCACATCACAGCTCGACAACTGGCTCTACAGTTGTCAGTCAGCATTGGAAGTGCATCTGCAATGATCGAGGCTCTCGGATATTTGAAGATGTGCTCACGATGGGTTCCACAAATGCTCACAGCAGACCACAAGATTCAAAGAAAGGCCATTTCATGTTGGAGCATTTGAGCATTTTAAGGCTGACGGAGAGGCCTTTCTGTCTCGGAATATTACAGGGGATGAAAGCTGGGTGCACCACTTTGCGCCAGAAACAAAAAGGCAGTCCATGGAGTGGTGTCATCCTGATTCAAAGAAAGAAGAAATTCAAGACAACCCCCTCTGCCGGAAAAGTCATGGTGACAGTCATCTGGGATTGTGATGGCGTCATTCTCGGGGATGTGATGCCAAGAGGGTCAACCATAGAGGCATATGTGAAGACTCTGAATATACTCAGGAAACGTTTCCGATGTGTTCGATCTGACAAGAATCCAGCAGAAATCTTACTCCAACAGGATAATGCACATCCACACACAAGTCTGAAAACCCAGGAGCAAATCGCCAAATTGGGTTAAACATCATTACCTCATCCACCTTACAGACCACACCTGGCACCCTCAGGCTTCCATCTCTTTGGGCCACTTAAAGATTCTCTACAGGGGACACACTTTGAAGATGATGAAAGTGTCATTCACGCAGTACGTGGCTGCACCTACAGGACAAAAACTTTTACCAGCAGGGAATACATGCTCTCCCACAATGTTGGCGTAAGGCCATAGAACGTGATGGAGGCTATGCAGAAAAATAGGACATGGACAAGACATATTGAGGTATACTGTCACCAAATTCTGACTCTTAACAATAAATATGCTCAGAGAGAAAAAATGTGAGGCATTATATATTGAACCACCTTCGTAGAATGTTCATTTGATCTATTAAGCACCCAGTTGAATGCAATATGAAATATTTATTTCTTGTGTCACCTTTCTTTTTTTTTTTAATTTTTACACTCACCTTCACTTTAAAATGTTCTCTAACATAAAATTGGCATATACAATGCCATATCCTTGTCCCTGCACCAATGTTCATTTACACAAATCACACCTGGCTTTTCACTCTCTCCAATTACTTCTAGCTCCTGTAGCTTATTCATCAAATATGGTGTATTACTGTAAACTAATTTCAGTTTACCATTTGGTATTGTTTTGGATAACTCCACCATCGAGGGTCCCATGACTGTGTGAGAAAGGGGGAGGAATAACAACTCATTCTAAACACCTTGGTTCACCTGTCCTGGGTGATACTACCTTGTAAGGGGCCCTTGGCAGGATATGGCAAAGACCTCAACAGCAACAAAAAAGGATTTGTAGTGTTTAACGCCCGCTTTTACTACATACAGCACTGCAGGGAGTGACACTCATGATACATGGAATGAAGATGGAATGAGATGGCAGGGGCAACCGGAGGAAACCCGCCCTAGCGTGAACCGCTTTGGTGAGAAGCAAAAAAGATGTTCATCAGTAAAGTGGACCTGGTGGAACAGGCAATCCAAGACACAATGTCTGTACCCATACTGAAATTTTGAGAATGGACAAAGGCAAGGAGGCTTAAAGGCATAGTGAAGCCAACTTTTCTATGGAGAACACCCCAAAATCAAACCAGGGGCAGACTATGCTCCACAACTGTGGTAGACAGGTCTAGGGGACGCAAACCCCTAAATCAGTTTTCCAAGTTTAAAAGATCCCCTGCGGTTCAGATGCACTTCCAAAATCCACATTCTGCAGATATACATTACAATCCACTAGCATACAGTTTTTCTGGGAACAAAACTTGGTAACAGAGTTGTGTCACCCTTCATTTGGAGAACTGTTTTGAGATCTACCATACCAATCATATTAGGCAATCAAAACTAGCGTGTCAATGCTTCCGGTATCATGCATGCAAAATTTCAAGAAGAGAGATTATATTGTTTGATTTTACATGAACTTTTAAACTTCACAATATACTCGTGCAGCTCTGCAGGGATTTAAAACAAATCTGTGTGGCAACCATGAGGATATTTAAACATGTCAAGGGTTAGGTAATGACAAAGAACCAAAATACTAGTAAGCCTCAGTATACTTTCTATTTATTAGTTTGTACACCACTATATACATCAATATTCACAATAAGGAAGTGATTTGTTTTCATTTATATGCATACCACCTAGCACTGGAAGGCTTGTCCTTTGAAAGGTACATTGTGCCCTTCCCCTCACATCACAGGGTAAAGGAGTATTTTCTAAGAGGCTAGTAAAAATGCTTGAATACCACTGTATTTTGTTGTTGTTGGACTAGAGAGGGAAAGAAAAATCCATATTACCTGTAAATGCAGTTAATTTTAAGCCGTAAACTGTATGCAACCTTTATTGTAAAACATCTTGGCTTTTTATATATGTGTTACAACAAAATATCACTTGTGAAGATTACTGATCTCATTTGTGAATTAACATTTGTAATGCCCTAAGAAGAAACATTTAGCAGTTTATAGTTTATTCAATTCTTTCTCACTTAAATGTTCTGACAATCCAATATATACTTCGAACCAGTAAATCCTTTAGGGTTCATTGTGCTTTCAAGTGCCACCTTATACTGACTGAAAGGAATCATCTTGTGAACAGGTGATTTAATCTGACCATTGATATACAGGGTAGCAAGTTCTTCCAACATTGAAGTACGCTCTGGAGATGCAGCATTCTCTTTAGACCACCTTGTCATCCAGAAGCCACATATTTTCAAGTCCTTGAAAATAAGGGCAGAAGTAGGCACTGTAACAGGTTCTCTGGACATACCACCATATGTTACCATTGTACCCCCATGGTCCAGTTGTCGCATCATATTCAGAGCGTTCTTGCCGCCCACACAGTTTAATGCCAGCTTAGGTTTAGGAAGTGAACCAGACTTGAAGATATCTGTTGAGCTGTTAGATTTAAAAGAGAAAGAAAACTTTTATAATTATTTATAAAATTGACATTTCAAAACTGATTAATACACATACAAAGGCAACATTTACTACACTATCATACAGGGGCGTGATCTTGAATCACATTGTGATACACCAGGCAAAGCCTCTACTCTGGGTCATTAATTTTTTTATTTGTGCAACCTCCTATGCAGCAGAGTAGCTCCATCATCTAACAACAGCTCCTTTAAGTGTAAAGATTAGGGGGCCAAAATTCGTAAGTTTAGCTTGGCCCAGACCAGACTGGTCTGAACCAAACCCGAGAATAGCTTATACTGTACCAACTGGCCTGGGACTGATTGTTTAATTTTATTTAAATAAAATCATTTTATAGTTATTACTACTACTTGGCAAAGCCATGAGGCGTATCGGAAAGAATGTGAAATTGCCGAGTTGTTTATGCTAGCTTATCACACAAACATGGTGTGATAGTTTTTGCACACTCTATTCAGATGCAATCATACCTTCAGGACAACATCTCACGTTGGCAGGCATGAGATATCATTCATTTGCATTGCATTACTGACTGTATGCCAAGATCCTGATATTTCTGTAAACAAGATAAGATGCAATCACAGCACTCAACAGCGTCATTGCTTTGCCAAGCAGTATTATTATCTCAGTTCAGGACAGAAATGAGCAAAAAAGCAAAGAACTGGCCTGCCCACTGAATGACGTAACATATTACTGGTAGGAGCATTATCAGCCGTCACCTGTCACAGCTTGGCTGAATCCACAGGTAAAACCTTACAGCACATATACCTTATAAAAGGTTTTCCTTGAATTGTCTAGGGTACATAGTACAGATACAGGTTTGATGTATGAAGAGAACAGTGCTACTTAGTGTGTCAGCCATAGAGAAATCCTTATCAGCTTATGTAGTTATTCAAGTTAATTAAAACAGCAAAATACTGTTACATGTTTCTCATGTTTTGGCTCACTTTATTAGGATTATTAAACCCACCCTAGCCCTTAGATTAGCAGTTTTCAAACTGTGAAGAACAATCATTTACACGTTGATATACTTCTTAAAATAAGATGTATTTTATGTTTTAATCTGAGACATAAAAACGTCAAAATCAAATACTGAAATAAATCAATAACGGCATAATTACTTAGTATTAATAACAGTGGTTTTGATATGAACTTGTAGTTAGGCATATTGGTGACTTCCTTCAAAACTAAGCTCATCATATGCTGACAGATGTTTCAATTCACAATGTTTTTATATGTTGCATTTTTTAATAAAATGTACTGCATTTACATGAAACTAATGCACACCTTTTTTGTGCAAATGTAGTGCTCAAAATTGTGGTGCAGATTAGATTCGAGTGCAAATCGGTTACATAGAACACCAATAACTTCATTCAATATTTTTGTTTATTATGTCACAATGGGTTGCTGGAGTTAATATGCATCCAGAAGTTCATGATAAGCTAGTCACTCATTTATCATTGGCATATTATTGAGCATTTTTAGTTACTATATGGACGGCAAACAGAGAAGAACATCTTATGATGTTTCTTTAAAATGTAAAGTAATCCTTTATGCTAAAAAAAATGGTAATAGAAAGGCAGGAAGAGAGTTCAATATATCAGAGAACAATACTCCCTTGTGGCAAACAGAAATTGGCATTATTTGCTACTAAAGCTAGTAGAATGAAATTTACGGGCACTCGCAAAGGAAGACATCTGGAAGTTAAAGAAAACAGTGTTGGAATTTGTGCGTGAAAGGAGGAAGAATTGATAAACTGCGACTAGTGACACTATATGAAAGAAAGCTAAAGGAGAGGCTGTAGTTCTTGGTATTCCAAAAGAAGAGTTTAAGGCTAAACATGGATGTGTGGATTGTATCATGCAGCAGACAGGTTTATCTCTAAGACACTGTACAACAATGTGCCAGAAGCTTCCTGTAGAGTTTGAATGTGTACTTTCCTTATTTCGTGTTTACAAATTTTCTTCTTTAACAATGTCAGCTAACACTAGAGCACTTTCAATTCTATAATCTGATGGTTTATGTATACAATAAACCCATTGTTGTATTAAATACATTTAAATAAAGTAACTATTATTTTCTGTCATTGATGCACTTTACATTCGATACAACCCCCTTTTTTTGTAATTTTAACTTTCAAATATGGAGTACGCATTAGCTTCGCTGGTGCATTGAATTTGAGTAAATATGGTATTGATCGCATAATAGGCACAGAACACAGCTGCCAACAATTTTATATAAGAATTGTTTCTTCACATTTGGATTCAAAGGACCTATGCCAAATAGGTGAGTCTGGGCAATTCAAACCTGCAGTATCCGATGCAGCCATTGCTTTGTGTGCATCACACGAAAACTGCACTTAACTGGTTTCTAATATACTGGCCTGCTATGTCCTGGGTATAGCAAATGGCCCATTGGGCCACTCAGCACCACGAATGACACCACTGTGGTAAGGATGCACTCAGGTGATTGGGACCAGATGATACGTAGTGGTGACTGAGGTCCTGCAGTAAGCAGCATGTTGGCCACATGTCACCCCTATTACTGCAATCTGCCCAGAATGTCCTGCGTGTGAGTGCACATAGGGAGGCAAGAGTTTGTAGCTGCTAAACATGTTGTGTTATACTCCATGTGTTTGCTTCATGTAATTGCACAGAGTTTGAACAAACACCATATGCTTATAAAATGTTCTACCAGTTTGCTATATAATCATACTGATTTTAGACCAGACTATTTCTTTAACTTGAAATACCCATAAATATTTATACAATAGAACTCTGATAACACAACTCTCAATAACTCCACATGTCATATAACTCGACAACTTATTTATCGTTAAATTTTACTAATAATTTCTATAATCCATTATGCAAAATAAAGAGTATAGGTAAAATTTAATCTGTGTATGTATACAACCTACCGCATTCTCCCTCACAGGAACAAAAGGGCTGACCATGTACTGACCTCTGATATCTAGTCAGAACATAAGCAGCCAACAGACTATTGTCACAAAATCAAAAGCTTGTCACTATAATGCGGATACACAGCACAAACACTTGTTTGGAAGGTTTAATGCTTTACCAAGTACATACATATGTTGTAAGCTAAACTTTCAGTTACATACTTCTGGTTACAGTACAGTTCCTCAGATTTCACGCTTACTGTTAGTGTTGTGTTGAATTGTGTTTGTGCCAGTAACAATGTCGAACAAAAAGAGAACAAGTTAACATGACAATGGAAATTAAATTGGATGTGTTAAAGAGACCAAACAAAGGAGAACATATTAATATGTAATAAGTTTTAGGATATCTTATACTTTTCAGTTTCCTATATTGTGCTAAAACATGCATTAATGTTGTTAGCTAATGCTGGATTTCTGACAATGAAGTCATTAATCCTCTTGCTCTCCAAAATTTTTCACTGATGAATGGGGCACTAGAAGTGGCCGGGTATATTTGAAGGTGGTCTCGATCCATTTCCTCTTACAGATCACATAGAGGAAAGAGTGGCGAAGAATATATCCCAATTCTGTTTAAATGTTTTGCCAGACAATCATGTCCTGTAATCAACCTGAAGGTTGCAACTGCTGTTTTTTGAGGATACTCAGGAATCACTGTTTCAATGTTTGGTAGTTCCCATCGTTTATTCTTTGATTTTTCATAGTAATATTGTACAATAATTTTTTTGCATTCAGAGTTGGCTAATCTTTTAGCTGCATAAAATGGTAGATTAACTATAGATTTTTGTACACCGCTGGTACCCTTTTCTGCAAGAAAATCAGCTTTCTCATTACCACTCAGTCCACAGTGAGCTGGTATCCATTGGAAGACTAGGTGTTTTTGAAGTGCTGTTAGATGGGTAAGGATTTTCCAACATTCTATAATTGTTTGGTTTTTTGGTGACAACTTGGAAGTAATTGCTATAATTGCTGCCCTGGAATCTGAGAGAATAACTGCTTGCTGAAAATGTGAAATTCTGTACAAAAGATTTTGTAGGGCCATTCGAATTGCTTCAATTTCTCAATCAAAGTTCGTAGTTCTCTAACTTAAAGATTTGTAATAGGAAAAGAGGTGACATGTGACTGCAGCACCTGCTCTATCTTGGTTTGATATTAATGATCCATCAGTATAAATATGGAGCCATTCCTGTTCTGGAAATCTAGTATGGATTGTCTCTAATGCCAATAATTTTAGAACACTAGTTGGAGTATCACTTTTTTTAACTTCTTCTGTCAGGTGTAAATAATATGTGATGTCTAATGTATGTGTCGGATTGGCTTTAGATATGAAGTTTTCCTTTGAATTAGGAAGGTATACATTTTTCTTGATGTCTTGAATTTTGGAAAGAAAGCTCTCCTGAGTCTTTAGTGTATGTGTAAAATTTCTCGTGTGCCATGTACTGATTGGGAGTCTGATCAACTTTTCGTGTTGAATAAGAGCCACTTTTTCTATTTCATATTCAATGGGGTATTGGTTGGTTAGTATTTCCATAGCTGCTATTGGTGTGGTTTTGATAGCACCTGTAATTAATCTCAGACTTTGGTTTTGAAAGATTTGAATTTTTTTTTGTGTTTGCTGTTACAAGAACTTCGCTGCAGTAATTAAATAATAGCTTTATATATACATTGTATGTTGTGTTAAGAGTTGCTCTGGAACATCCCCACTTCATTCCTGTTAGACGTTTTAACAGTGAAAGGCACCTCTCTGCTCTTTGTATTACATTTTCTATTTGTTTGGTCCATGTAAGTTTGGTATCAAATGTAACTCCTAAATACTTTGCTTCCTTTGTCTCTGGTACTTGTTGACCCTCAAAATTTAGTTTTATTTTTAGTGGTTTTTTTCTTAGTGAAAAGATTTGGTAGTTTGATTTTGTTGTATTAACAGTCATTAAATTTTCTTTGGTCCACCTTGTAAGTTGGTTAAGGATTGTTGCATGGTTTTTTCTAGTTCTGTACTTTTGCTTTTTGGTTTTTGAAGTCCACATTACTAAGTCATCAGCAAATAGTGCACACTTCACACCTGAATCTTGTATTTGTTGTGGCAGATCGTTAATAAATATATTAAAAAGTGTTGTGCTGAGCACTGTGCCTTGTGGTAAGCCACGGTGTACTTGTTTGTATTTAGATATATTTCTTCCATATCTGGTTGCAATAAAGCGTTGTGTTAGGAAATGACATAACCATGAAAACATTGGACCTTGTATCCCTATTTTTTTTTTACTTTCTTTAGTAGTTTTGTTCTGCATATAGAATCATATGCACTTTGAAAATCAATAAAAACTGATAAATTATCTTCTTTTCTATTGAAGGAGTCTTTGATTTCTTGACTGAGAAGTAAGACTTGTTCATTTGTAGAGTGGAACTCTGGAACCAGCTTGATATGGGGATATTAAATTTTGTGGTTCTAGAAACCAATTTAACCTGTTTGACACCATTCTTTCCATCACTTTTGCTATTATGCTAGTAAGAGCTACTGGTCTATAATTTTTCATTTCTGATGCTATTTTGTCTTTCTTCAAGAGTGGGACAATTATTGCTTTTCGCCATTCAGCAGGTACAGTGGTTTTCCAGGATAGATTGTAGAGTTTCAGTAGTTGTTGTTTTGCTATTTTTCCAGGGTTATTAATGAACTCTGGATGTATGTGATCTGGTCCATGATACTTTTTGTTTTTCAGATTATTTATTGCAATGCTCAGTTCTTGCATATTAAAATTTTGAAAAAAGATATTGCACTGAGTGTTAGGATCACATTCTCTTTCTTGTTTCAAATCTTACTTAAATTCTTTACATTCCTATTTATTATTTCTTGTTACTTTATGTGAATTAGCATAATATTCAGTGAATGTTTCGGCTATGACCGCATCATTTACTAATATTTTATTGTGTGTATGATAGGTGTACTGTTGTTTTCTTTCCTGTCCTTGACATTTTTTATGAACTTATGAGCTTTGTTACCATCTGTCCTATAATCCATTTTTTCTAAGAAATTATTAAAGTGATTCCTTTTAGCAGTATTAATTTCTCTCATTTCTTCCGCTATATTTGTGTATCTGATATGTTTTTTGTTTGTTCAGCTGTGTTTCTAGCTATTTAGGGGTCTCCATCTAGGGGATATGTGAATGGGAACCAGAAGGTACCCAAGCTGAGCAGAACATTACTTCCACTTACTGGTGTTTTGCTCCTCACTGTAACTTTTCTATCTCACCTTACCTTGGTCCTCTCTTGTTCTCTTCTGATCCCAATGCTATTAGGGTTCCTGAGGGCTAGGGAGTCTTTATTTTTCCAACCTCTCCATTTCTCTCTAAACTCTTAACCCCTAACATGCTGACCTGTCATGGCATGTATACATCCTCTGATTGGTAAACAGAAGATATGGTCGGTGAATTTATTTTGATAACTCTCCTGGTCAGGTTGGTGAGACCCGTAAACCAATGACTGGTGTGGTCCTCCAGACATTCTGGGGGTTGTGAGATAGCGATGTGAGCGCCAAAACATAAAAATATGGTGCTCTCTAAAAAACGGTTACTATTACTGCTATTGCTCTCTTCAATATCAAATTATGAAATATGACTCGAGTGGTAAAATGTTCTGGAGTTAAAATAGTCCCCCATTCAGATCTCCGGGCGGGGACTACTTCTCGAGAACCAAAACATTATATTAATAGAAGATCTAACATGCATTAATGTAATTTGCAGTATTAGTTATAAATTGCAAATAACAGACCTCTTAATCCATAAAACTAGACATTTCAGTAACTTGACACACTCTCAGTTCACATTAGGTCGAGTTATTGGGATTCTAGTGTACTGTGATTTATATAACAGTCTGAAAAAACCTGAATTACACTTTCTCATTTCTTCAGTTATCAATCCGGTAAACGATTGATAATCGTCACAAGGAAGAAGGTACTGGACTTTTTAAGACAATGTTAGTCTTTTTATGAACAGAAATAATAAGTCCAAAAGTGAGTGAATTCAGTTTTTTGTCACTTAAAAGTTCTTTCAAAATCTCTGAAAGCTTTTTTTTAAATGCATTTAGGCATGGGTTAACAAACTTAAAACAGGGGTTGAATAAATATAGAAAAATCTAACCTCTTCTCCTGTGTCCAGGAGAGAAACAAAATGATCGCCGCTCCTTACATGCATGCCTCACATTCAAGAGGTCCCAAGTTCATACCCGTTAGGGTGCATTACCCAGGTTTTCACTGGGCTTTTTCCTTATCCTAAAAGGAGAAATATTGCATAACTAATCTCTAGGGACCACATGTTAGTTTGAGCATCATTTCACCCACTTCATTCATTCACTGTCCAAATAACCTACCAGGACATCAGACTTCAAGAAAAAAACAAATGATTGCCGCCAAATTCATTTTTATTCAGAGAGGGACACATCAAGGCATAATGGTCTTTTGAAACACATACATGTGTTAAAGGTATAAGTGCAGATATTTTCATAACTGGAACATTAATGTGTACCCATTTTAGCGTATCAATTGCTTTTTCTCTTTGTGTAACAGTTTTCCCACAAATCAATCACATAGTTTACTACCTGACATTTTTGCATGGCCCTAACTACGCCACAAAATAAACAATGCCGTCATATAGACTATCCACTTAGCTTCATATTTCATTGCGTGACCCACTGGCCCAAGTACTGTGAAGTCATTGGCCTTGCAGAAATCATTCTAACTCAGTTCCGGTACTCATTATTGTGATCCCTGACCACTCTGTATCATGCCTTCTGTGCCATGCCTACTTGGAGGTACTAATCAACCAGAAAACATACTATTAATAAGTAAATTTATAAGTCTGCAAAGGAAGCAAATATTGTTCATTGTACACATATCTGCACTTATACCCCTAACAGCCTGTACAGAGGAGGGATAGCTCTCTCTCCAATGTATCAGATGACTTGGGAATAAAAATAAGTATCCATCAGAAAGTATACTTTCAACTAAAACCAATATTTCCTATACAACAAAATCTGATTAAAATGATAGCGTTAGACACATAATTGAATTTTGAAAATAATAATAATGGTATTTATTAAAATCGTATTGATCAATAACTTTGAAAATGATATGAGGCAGGTGAATAAAAACAAAACCATGTTAACATTAACAATCCATTTGGTTGGTTCATGTTACTCAGTTAATAAGTGTGTCAATGCATTTACTAGTTGATGTATATGCGATGATTAAAAGGTTAGACTCGTGCAGTGTAGATTTAGGTTGATGGCTAAGTATACTTGCTACTATAGAGCACAAATGATAACCTGCGATTACACACATAACTGGTGACCTATTGCTATTTGTTTTGCTTTATCCTTCTGTCCTCTTTATCCTACAGAAATTAGCAAATGCAAAACCAGAATGCTGTTGCAGTGATGGTTTACAACTATCATCATCTAAATGTTATAATAAAAATCATGGGTCTCCTCCACTGCCTTTATTTGCATACTCTACACTCTAACCATTTTTTGTGTTACAAGCTTCTGCAATTTTTGTATTTACTTTAGCATTGTTATACACAGTGTTCATTTTATATGTGTTTCTTCGCTTTCCAATTTATGATGTCACTCTTTGAAGCCAGTCTACAATTACCTAGAAATGCACTTCTGCTTTGTGCCATCTAACAACATATGGTTGTGGTATTTCAATCAGCATCAGCAGCTGAATCAATGGCTGGTGTCAGGTGCACCTTTTAGAATATTTTTCACTTGGAGCTGTGAAGCTGGAAGTAACACAAAACCTAGCAATAGCACTGTATAGGTCGCGCGTTACTTCTTGATGAATGAAAATTTTATATGAAAGGTTGAATGCGAGTCTCTACTCAGTTTTTGCGGGAACGAGAGAGAGGAGGTACAGTCTGCAGTGAGATGACGCGCATGCTTCTGAGCTGAAGTAGTACAACACTACAAATCAATTTATGACACTTGCAGTAATATCAGCCACACATATTATACACTAAACCTCTATAACTGTTTCCACTTAACTTTCTTGCATTTATTCTATTCCCGACATCTCTCCCTCGTCTGAATTGCTATTTTCGTTGCATGCATACATACATCCGTACCGCACAAAACTTCTGCAGTCAACTGTATACACAAACGCGACAGAGGAAAACAGAGGTGTCTGTTATCGTAACATAAACATTTGCTGACCTGTTTATTAAGGGTAGGCTCACTCATTGGATTTCTGCTCAAGGTCATTCGTCAAGAACGAACGCGCAACCTATAACTGGTGGTGTTAAATCCACCCCAGTTAAAGCAATGCAAATCCTCACAAATAATAACCCAATTGAACAAGAAATTAAGAGAGTAGCATTAACACAATACGAGAAACAAATAATGCCACATGGACAAAATATCACTTCTGGACAAAATATCAAATAACCAAAAGAAATCTAAAAACACAGAGAGGATTCTAACAGCATATAGAGACATCAAGGCCAAAAGAACTCAGCAAACCTAAACCTGAAAAATTACAATCCCCCAGAGCCACCAAGATATCTAATACAAAACTGACCTTTTAAGCAACTTAATGATATCAATGTGTACCACAGAAGTTACAATTAACAGCTCTAGAAACAATGAATACACTGTATCCCCAAGATGAATGAATCCACATGTATACAGATGGCTCCTTACTTAACAAAGGTGAAAATGCTGGGGCTGGAGTACACTGCAAACTCTTCAGCCATATGTTTCCACAGGACCATGTTCAACACACTTTGATATGTAGAGAACTGTTAGCTATAGATGTTGCAATTACACAGCTCTTATAAAGAACAAAAGAATACCAAAAGGCAGTCATACTTAAGTGACCCCATCAGCAGCTATACAATCAATAGAAACACATGGTTCCATTTCCTTTAATAAGCAAACACAGGAAATACAGAACAAAATTAGAATATTAACAAAAAAAATGTATAAAACTAGAGTGGGTCCCTGCTCCCATGCTCATTGTGGACTAATAGGAAATGGGAGGCAGACCAACTGGCAAAACGAGGTACAAAAATACTGCAGATCACACAATATTATTAACCAGCAGAAATCATAATAGAAAGATTAAGGAAGAAATAATGGAACACAACAAAATAGCTAGTAACTGTTGGTTATTCTGTAATCGTTTATACAACTTTTGTGTTTTGTTTTTGTAGCTTGGCAACTCTGTTTATTCTTCTGATAGCTTGCCCATGTAACGGTGAAAGTGTTAAAATAAATATCCAGTTATCTTAATTGTGTCGTATCTTTTATACATATTAAAGCTTCCAGTCCGAGAGAATACAAACAACAGGTTATGGGCCCAGGCATATAAGTATAAAGTGCGATACGCGAAGCGGTTTATTTTCAGTTTCGTTACATAAGGTTTAAGTAACAAAATAGCTGACTTTCGAAGGGACATCGTAAAGTTGAATAATCATAATTATTCAAACTGGAAATATAAAGTACAACTGCTTTTAATGAAAGATAACTTGTTTAAGAAGGTAATTGAATCTGAAAGACCGATAGATACAGGTTCAAACGAAAGGTTAATCGCCGATTGGGATACAGCTGATAGCAAAGCACAAGCCTACATCGGACTTATGGTGGAAGATGATCAACTTATCCACATCAGGGGTAAGTCCACAGCAAAGAAAATGTGGAATGCTCTTAAGGAATATCATGAGAAAAGTACGTTAACGAATAAAGTTCATTTAATGAGAACAATTTGTTCTTTGAAACTCGAAGGTGGTAATATTCCACAACATATTACTCGCATGCAAGAATTGTTTTTAAAGCTTCGAGACATAGGTGAAGAATCTTTATCGGATAAATGGAGTGTTGCAATGTTGTTGAGCAGTTTGCCTAGAAATTATGATCCATTAATTACAGCACTGGAAACACGTCCAGAGGATGAACTAACGTTTGCCATAGTACAGCAAAAGGTGATTGCTGAATATGAACGTAAACAATATGCAGAAGGGGCTCCCTGTAATTCTTCAGATAAAATGATGACAGTATCCAGAAAAGATTTTAAAAACACTTCCATGAAATGTTATTTTTGCAAAAGGTATGGACACATGAAAAAGGATTGCAAGAAATACTCAAGTTGGAAAGAAAAACCAAATAAAGTGAATGCAGTTGAACATAAAGAGCATATATTTACATTTGACATTCCGTCAAATAGTTGGATTTTAGATTCAGGTGCCACTCGGCATGTAACCAATGACAGAGAGTTTTTCACATCCTTGGATAGATCCTATGTTAATAAAGTTGAAGTTGCAAATGGTGAACTAGTTGATGTTATTGGCATCGGGACAGGAAAATTGATGCTTAAGAATAAAAAGGGAGAAGTGACACCAGTTACTGTTACCAATGTGCTTTATGCTCCTAAAGTTGTTGGAAATTTAATTTCTGTTCGACAGCTAAACTTAAGCAATTTTTCTGTTAACTTCAGTAAAGACTATTGTGAAATATGCAAAGATGGAAAACAGATTGGATTTGCTAAGTCCACTTGAAACTTGTACAAATTGTGTGAGCCATACAAAATCCATGCAGTGTTGGAACACAACAGCAATTGTATTCATACATGGCATTGGAAAATGGGACATCGTGACCCAGAGGCCATAAGGAAAATGCATGCTGAGGGTCACTTAGATGATTTGAAGATAGTTGATTGCGGTATCCAAATGTCATGTGATACGTGCATGAAAGGAAAGCTGACCAGATTACCATTCCCAAAACAATCTTCAAGCGAGCCTACCAGATCACTTGATTTGATCCATACAGATGTTTGTGAACCAATGCAGACCATGACACCAAGTGGTAAGCGATTTATAGTCACATTTATAGATGATTTTTCAAGGTATACTCATGTATATTTATTGGCAAACAAATCTGAAGTTCCTGATACTTTGAAACATTATGTAGCACTTGTGAAAAACAAGTTTGACAGAAAAGTCAAGATTATTCGATCTGATCATGGAGGTGAGTATCTAAATAAACAATTAAGAACATATTTGGCCAATGAAGGTATCCAGACTCAGTTAACTGCAACTTATTCCCCACAGCAGAATGGCATAGCAGAGAGGAAGAATAGAACTCTGGTAGAAATGGCACGTTGTATGCTGATTGATGCAGGCTTACCAAATCAATTTTGGGGTGAAGCTGTGATGACTGCTAATTTCATACAAAACAGAGTCCTTACTCGAGCAAAGAAATTAACACCATATGAACTGTGGAATAATGAAAAGCCTAAAGTAAAGAATTTACAGATTTTTGGTTCCAAATGTTTTGTTCATGTTCCAACCCAGAAACGCCAGAAATTGGATAATACAGGAACAGAAGCAATACAGGAACAGAAGCAATATTTCTTGGATATGATGAAGAATCAAAAGCTTATCGTTGCTACAATTTAGCTTCACAAAAGGTGATAATCAGTCAAGATGTCAAGTTCAGTGTGGAAGCATATCAAGGGAAACGTGATGATTTAAATAGATCTGAAATCGACATAAATGTTGATTCCAAAGTTAAAATATCACATCGAGAAGTAGAAATTCAGGAGGAGAGTGATAAAGAAAATGAATCAGTTAAAGACTCTCAGACTCGAGTTTCTCAGAGATCAACAAAGGGAATTGCTCCGCAAAGACTGATTGAAGAGTGTAATACTACAAGAGAAGTTATTAAAGAACCCAAATCCTACAATGAAGCAATTTCCAGCAAATTCAAAGAGAGATGGCTTCATGCAATGCAAGAAGAATTGACATCACTAGAAGAAAATGGAACTTGGGAATTATGTAGTCTTCCTAAAAATCGAACAGCGGTTGGAAGCAAATGGATTTTTAAGATCAAGGAGAGCAAAGATGGTAGCATTCAGCAGTTCAAAGCATGTCTCGTGGCTCAAGGGTTTTCACAGAAGTATGGTGAAGACTACGATGAGACTTTTGCTCCAGTTGTACGTCAAACAACCTTACGTACCTTACTTTCAATTGCATCTAAAGAAAACCTACCAGTCTACCACTTTGATGTAAAGACAGCATTTTTAAATGGAGAATTGAATGAGGTAATATACATGAAACAGCCTCCAGGTTTTGCTACAGAGGATTCATCAAAGGTATGTTTATTGAAGACAAGTATTTATGGACTAAAACAAGCAGCCAGAGTTTGGAATGAAGCAGTACATAAGGTTATTGTTAATTCAGATTTCAAACAAAGTGAAGTAGATCCATGCCTTTATTCAAGACAATCCTTGGTTGGTTGGTGTTATATCCTTATTTATGTAGATGATATCATGATTGCTAGTAAATCTGAAGATGAGATAAATAAAGTTGAAAACATTCTCTCTGAGGAGTTTAAGATAAAGAATCTTGGCTTAATACAGCGCTACCTTGGAATTGAAGTTACAAAAGATTCAAGTGGGAATTTTCAACTCTGTCAGTCAGATTATATCAACAACACTGCATTTGATTTTGGATTGTCAGATGCAAAGAAAGTCAATACACCAATGGATCAGAACTATGAGAAGTCAGAATCTGCAAATCTTCTGAAAGATAATTCAAAATATAGGCAACTAATTGGACATCTACTGTATATTTCAGTCAACACAAGACCAGATATTTCAGCAAGTGTAAGCATCCTTGCACAAAGGGTTTCCTCACCAAGCCAGGAAGATTGGACACAGTTGAAACGTGTTCTAAAGTACCTTAAGTCTACTGCCAATATGAAACTTAAGCTTAGTAACATTGAGACTCAGGAGGGACTTACATTTTTCGGATATGCTGATGCAAACTGGGCTGAAGATCGTAAGACAAGGAAGTCAAATAGTGGATACGTGTTCTTCTTAAATGGAGGAATCATCAGCTGGTGCTGCAGAAAACAAACATGTGTTTCATTATCTTCTACTGAGGCCGAATACGTTGCTCTGTCTGAAGCCTGTCAAGAAGCTCTGTGGTTGCAGCATTTGTTGAAAGACATGCACCAAGATGTGAACAGTGCCACAATAATTTACGAGGACAATCAGAGTTGTTTATCTTTGATTAAGAGTGGAAAGTTCTCTAATAGAACAAAACATATTGATACAAAGTATCATTTTGTTAAGGATTGTGTAGATAAGCAGTTGATTGAATGCAATTATTGTCCCTCTGACCTAATGATAGCTGATTTGTTAACCAAACCTTTGTCACCCAGCAGGCATATTGCATTAAGAGAAAAATGTAAGGTTGTGTAAACGAGGAGGAGTGTTGGTTATTCTGTAATCGTTTATACAACTTTTGTGTTTTGTTTTTGTAGCTTGGCAACTCTTTATTCTTCTGATAGCTTGCCCATGTAACGGTGAAAGTGTTAAAATAAATATCCAGTTATCTTAATTGTGTCGTATCTTTTATACATATTAAAGCTTCCAGTCCGAGAGAATACAAACAACAGTAACAACATATGGGCTATCCTGAATATTAAAGATACAGTTCCTGACTCATCCAGAAAAGAAGCAGTAGCTGTAATCCGCAACAGGACATGATTGTTTGGCAGCACATTTGCACAAAATATCAACATATCCGTCACCAAAATGTCTCCTGTGCAATGATGAAAACACCATTATGACAGCAGAACATCTTCATGTGTGCCCAGCCCTAACCGAATTAAACTAGCATCAACATCACAACTATGTTGGGAAGCAAGAAGGAGAATGGAATTCATCCAAGTTCATGGGCATTAGACTAGTACTATTGATTGGAAACAGGTCGAGCTTTGAGTATGATGCAGCATATCATTAGTAGAAGAGGGTAATATGAAGCTGATAACACAGCACCATGCCTACTAGGGCTGTAAAGAAAGTAGTGGCAACATAGTCCCCACATTTGCAGGAGAGCAGGTATGAGCCTGAAGGATATGGCAGCAACCAGGTGACTGGTGTCGATGTGTGGTGTGCATTGGTCGGGCTGCCAGTTGGGAGTGTGCTGTTGCTGTGAGCGTTGAAGTAAACAGTGTCAAGTGCACCGCTCTAAAGCATGTTTACCAAAGGCGATCAGTTTTCATGGCTTAAAATCGAGGTTGCCCATGGCAAAAATGCATTAGCAGGTCATTGAGGATTACATGAAGTTTGTGGCGAGAATGCATTACCGTACAGGACGGCTGCACGATGGGTCAAGGCGTTTGGTGCGGGTCATCAGACTGAGACTGCAGATTTGCACCGCACAGGTCGGCCGCCCATTCCTCAAGATCAGATTGACATTATGAATGGTCTCATTGCCGTGGACCATCGATGGACTGTCCAGGAGTTATCCCTAGAGGTTGGTCTCAGTCGTCAAACGGTGTGAAACATCCTGATGAAATGTCTTCACCTGATGTTGCCATTGATGAGATGTGGGCACAAGTCTACAAGCCAGAGTTAAAGCATCAGTCGAATGAATGGCATCACCCAGGTTCACCACCTCCACAGATAGTTCCAACAGAAACCCAGTCAGGTGAAGCTGATGCTGATTCTGATTGTGGCATAGGACAACTAGGGAGTTATTCTTACACATGCTGTGCCTGAGGGACAAACCATCAACAGCGACTACTATTGCCGATTTCTGGAGCGACATCTGCGACCGGCTATGTGGTGCAAACATTTATTGCGAGTCGATCACCCCCTCATGTTGCATGATAATGCATGTTGTCATGTCGCAAACAGTGTCCAGCTCTTATTCCAAAGGTGGCATTGGGAGGTCTTGGAACACCCTCCGTATTCACCAGACATGTGACTTCAACCTGTTTCCGAAGTTGAAGGAACCCCTCCGAGGCCTCTGATTTCCTGATGTGGCATCTGTAGTCCGTGCACTAGGGCGATCCATTGCAGTCATCAACAGAGATTGCCTTGCCTACTGTCCCCAACAGCTGCCATACATTTGGCCAAAGGTCAGGGAATTTTCGGGTGACTACATTGAAGGAATGTAATGCAACTGTACTTGTGAGTTCAATAAATACTGTGTTCTACCAATGTTGCCACTACTTTATTTACAGCCCTCACATACACAGGAATGCTATTTTTGAACTGGATTGCTGAATTACGGGGGTATGAGTACAATGTAAACTGTTGCATTGATTTTCTGAGCAGGTATGAGGAATTTCACGAGACAACTCACAGAATTCTAAGATAAGTGTTAAACGGTAACCATGATTATTCTATGGTACTTTATTATGGCATGGCCTACATAAATGACACCAATATTCACAGACATGCCTAACCAAAATTGAGTTAATTTATTACTTTCAAAACATGTCTCAGTGTGGAAGAAGATCAGATGCATAATTTAAAACACCCCCTTCTAAACAATGCAGACGTTTTAAATATTTTTCTCATGTATGATTCTGTTTTACCAAAGGAAATCTAATCCATTGTTTTCTATGTAACGCATATTCATTAAAATCTCTCCAGACTTTACCACATTTAGCATTTTTAAAACTTTACAGATGACCAAGCCATTGTCCTGCCCATGTTCTGAACTTCTCAGTTTCGCTGTCAAAGTCTTCCAACAAACCACTGGAAGAAATTAGTGTTGCATGCTTTATGGGAAGCTTTGTGAACACCAAGCATAAGCTTCGATAGCAGAACTAAGCACCCTTGCAACATTCGAGCTGGGTGTTCTCTATGTAGTCATACATGTTGCAACTTAAAGTATGATTCCCAAGTAGCGTGGTGTTGGCACGACGGCATGGCACGAGGCCTGGAGCATGTGCATAAGAGTTTTCATACTCATGCCACTGCTTCACGTTCCGTTTCGACACGACTTTCCGAGTCACAGTATCGTCGCTAAGCAGTGGTGTGTGATTGAAACAAAATGTCCTTTACTAGTGCAGAAAACAGCATACTTTTTATGTACTTTGTGTTGCTTAATCGACTTAGGAGGCAAAATCCTGGTCTTTATAAGCTCAAATGTGACAATAACAAAAATCACACCAGGGAGAATTTTTGGTAATTAATGGTGAATTTGGAGTTAATACTAAAAGCAACCAAGTAACATGGCATATTTAATACAAATTCCAAATTTTCGGATGTTCTCGCAGTATAATGTTTTAGCAAAATAACCATGGTGTTTGTGATTATACAAAACAGGTTTACCATTACATAAACCATTATGTGAACCGGATTTCATATAAAAATTCGTAAATCACATCTTGTCTGTTTCACTTTTCTGTAATAACTATATTATTCACTACATAAAATGTCACTTTTGGGTGTTAAATTTACGTTTGGCTTGCCTGTCTGAAAAGGGGGCTTTTAATATTATGTAAAATGCTATTTTATTGCATATTTTACCTTTGAAATTCAGAATAAAGTGAGCATACTTTTGAATATTCCAACCATTTCAGGGCATAATATGGAAAGCAAGCTAGCTTTACTAGACAGCAGTGTTTTACAGGATGTCATTAAACATATAGTCCCAAATTTATATAAATGGGTGGTATTTGACCTTGAGGCACTCATAAGACCCCATGACAAATTATTCAAAGTGTACTCTGATTTTAGGATTGTAGTTTGTTTTATTATTAAAAAATCACACTCTAAGATCCAACTTTATTTCTAAAGTCTCCCATATGAACATCTAAAATGCCTTTACATGGAGAATTTACATACATTGTAATCTGTTACTTATGAGGAGGTCTGACAATTTTTGTTGCATGGGTTTACATGCTGATGCTTTAAGTGTTATAATAAGAGGAAAGAATATAAAACTGAATAGCCATTCAGAGCACCAGAAATGCAATATTACGGTGCGAAAATACTATTTTTGTCCCACTTCTCTCACAACCCTATCAAGGTAATAAGTAGCAAGAAAACGAAGTACAACATAAGTAAATAACTGAGTAATAAATTAAAATAAAGCATGAGCTATATCTTGTCTAATGCCAATAAATATTTGTAGACCACACTGCAAAGTGTCCTTGATCGAGAGGGAAATGTCAGTCTGAATATGACAACTACCCTGACAAAACACAAAAAGCTAAAAACAGAAAAGTATATCTCTAATGCTGAGGAGGAAGCCCCTCGTGTAATTTGCTCTCCACAGCAAGAAGTCTCATCTCTGGCCATATAATGTGTTGTGTGAATAAAACTTCAATGAACCCTGAGTAAAATATCATGACTCGGTTTGACCAAGTATCTGGCAATCGATCCATCCAGCTGAAATCACTTGTTTTGTTTATGTGGAACATTTAAAAGTGCAGGTCATGGAGGGCATATATATCTGTCTTGCAGGAACTGTTTATTATTTTCTTCCTGTTGACAGCTAAGATGATTTGTCCACAGTGTAAAAGATATCTCTGTTGTTAAATCAACCTTTGTTACATATTAGGAATGGAATCCGATGAAACCCAGAGCTTCAGCTGCGTTTGTGGATTTATAAATACAATCCTATACTATTGTCAAAAGCAGAATAATGCCCAACACCAGGAACAAGAAATTGTGTGAAATAAAAAAATACATTAACCTCATACGAGGGTGATTCAAATATAGAGGGTAATTTTGTTAAAAATATTTATTGATTAAATATATACACAAGTGACTATATCAACATTTCTCTATATAGCTTCCTTCACACTACACACATTTTTGCCAACGTTTCGGAAGCTTGAACACTCCTTCTTCAAAAAAAGTTTGAGGGCGCGTCGCCAACCAAATGCGCAAATGCTCCTCGACGTTGTTGTTGCTTTCAAAATGTTTCCCTCCAAGCGATTCTTTCATGGGTGCAAACAAAAAAATAGTCTGGGTGTGGGACAAGTCTGGACTGTAGGGAGGGTGTTCAAGGGTTTCCCAGTGCATGTCCGCCATTGTGTCCATTGTCAAATTGGCGGTGTGAAGCATAGTGTTGTCTTGGAGAAGGATGACATCTCTGATGTCTTTTGCTTCAGTAGGCAGCTTTTACAGACCTTAACAATAGGCAATAGCAAGCTGCAGTCACTGTACGTCAATGAAGAAAATCAACCAACTTCTGATGCGATTCCTTCAACAGCGGAGCTCTCTAACAGCACGGATGTTGTCATCTGTGAGATTTGACCTTGGGCGTCGAGCATTACTTTCATTTTCCACAAATTCTCGGCCACCCTTAAATTGTCTGGCCCAAGTAAACTCTTGATTCTGTGACAGTGTAGTGTCCCCAAACTGCGCCCTTAAACTAGTTAGAATCTCCGAAGGTTTAGCCCCCTTCATTGGTTAAGAACTTGATAATAATGCGTTGCGCAACAGACGAAGAAACCTCTTGCTCACTCATGGCTGTACTGACGCCAGAACCTAGCAAAACAGCCAACAAAGCTAGTTCCCCCTCCCTAACACACCAACCTTCAACCCCGCCACTCCACTGCCCCGCTCTGAACTGCTTCCTCTGTGATATGCAACAATTACCCTTTATATTTGAATTACCCTCATAGTTTAATATAACGCTCAGTGAGCAGCAAATTGCGAGAAAGGTAGAACACATGAAAAGCAGACTGAAGGCCAATACTGATTCCAAAAGAAGAGTTGTACTGATTGAAAGAGAGCATTATGTACCAAACAAGAATGCAAATTTCGGAGTAGGAGAAACTCAACAAGCTGAGGAAACTGCTTTAAAAGTTACTTTCAGTATAGTGCAAGCACAAGATTGCCTTCACCCCCCCCCCCCCCACCCTTCCCCTAATCTTTCACTTTGACTCTTTATGACATATAAATATATTTCCAATATCTAGACAGCTAGTCATACAAATTACGTTACCTCGCATTTATTTCAAATATTTTAAATAGAATGCAAGTGTCTTCTTAACTAAGTCATTTTTTTTTTGTTTTGTTTTTTGTTAACTTCCTCCAACATGTCATATTGGACGGAACTAAGTCTGTGTTTGCCATAACAATCAATTTCAGTAATTCAAATTGAAATTTGCTACAGTAGTTATATTAATTGTGGAGAAGATTGTGAATAAACCGACAATTCTTGTTCATTGCTTAATGTACCATCTCTTGTTTCCCCATATTTTTCTAAGAAATGGTTTCTCAACAATTCAACATTCTCTATGTTATATCGATATGCATTTATAATTAGCTATATGCTTTCCATTTGTAACCTACACACTTTTTCCTGTTACATGCATGTTTAAAATAGCATTGATAATCCAATATTTACCAATATTTAATACTTTATACCTAACAAAAGAAATTAAGAAAAACATACACACACATTTATTTATAAGATGCTGAAACCTAGTTCATCTTCTACAGTATTTTCATCTGTCGGCAACAATAAAGTAAGATTGTTCTCTTGTTCCTTAAAAAAAGTCTATTATTAACATTATGCGAGAAATGTTGCATTTTCTGCATATTCTACAGATGCACTGACACGATCTCCTAACCGTCGCACTTCCTTGGGAATCATGCAGTCGTTGGGTGTCATGCTTGTGGCCAGATCTGTGCTCAGACGTTTGAATCTTGGGAATCATACCTTAAGACTCACCAGACAGTGGTGATGTCATGCACGACCATCGTAAAATAACTGAACACTCAATATAGTTGTTTTCTAGCTCTGCTCAAATGGTAAATGTGAGCATCTCAACTTAAGCCAAAGGGGTTATCTTGTCACAACCTTATCAAAAGTAACTGGCACAAGATGGATTATGACCATTTCTGGGTTCCAAATTTTGAAAATGGTGCCCCAAGGATAGACTCAAAACTTTTCCACTACTACTACTTATCTCTGTGAGATTCCCTTCCCCCCACCCATCCCTGTGGCATGATGGTTAGCGTGTCTGTCTTACGTTCAAGAGGTCGCGAGTTCGAATCTTGCTTAGGATGAGTCATCCAGATAAGATTTTTTTTCTGAGGTTTTCCCTCATCCTGAGAAGATGAATGTCAGGTGACTTCAAGTCTATGGACCTCTCTGGCTCATTTGAGCATCATTTCACCCATTTCATTCATTCACCGTCCGATATGACATTACGTTGGAGGAAACTACCATAAAACCCATAGGTCAGTTACAATGCCTATAATTGACTCAGGTATGTGGGCTAGATGAATCGAACGAGACGATGATAATAATAACAACAACAACAACAATAATAATAATAATAATAATAACAACAACAACAATAATAACAACAACACTCGGGTTTAAACATAGTAATTTCCCTCATACAACACAGTTTCAGTGAAGTATATGTATTTAACGTTGTCTGTACCAGGCTTATTTACTGTACTTATCCATCAAAACCAGCCAATTTTAAGGATTTTCATAAAATCATTACTCTAAATTATTATTTGATTTTTTAACTTTAATACAGCAATTGAAGATCACAGTCTTCTTTAAAATAAACCTTACTAAACAAATACAAACAGCTCATTTTGGTAATAAAACTTTCACTTAAAATACAATTTCAAACTTATATACAAAACATTCCTTCAAATTTGTCATCTTTCATTTCATCTATATCACTGCAACCATTGCATTCAGAATAATATAAATTAGCTATTTCAGCTAATTCCTCTTCGGTATATACTCCGCAGTCATTTTTGACTGATACTCTACACTGTCTGCTCTACACAAGTGACACATAACCTCAACACAGCATTCCTTGTTTTCGTTAATGTGAAAATGCAACTGCCAAAGTGCTAACAAATGACAGAATAGTCTATAAAGTGTTGCGGAAGCCAAACCAGTAATAATAATGGCCTGCAAATTTTAAAACAATTGTTGCAGCCCTCAAAACAACAGACTAAGCAATTTTCAGAAGAACAGCTGCTCGTAAAAACTCATATTATAATTACTCATCACTTCACTTCAGTTTCTGCCTATGTGCAAATAAAAACACTTGGTATCCTCCTGCATTAGCCTTGTGTTCAGCAGTTGCAGAAGCAGCCATGTTTATCCCCTTTGTGACTGCTCGTCATTATTATATGAAGGCAGAAGTGAACACCACTACACATTATTAACCTCTTGAGCGATAGCCATTTAAAAGCTCCGCAGGCCGAGAACGGATACCCAATATCCAGCGCAGGGCATTTAAATTGTTAAATGCGCTAAAAGTGCTTCGTAAATACACAGCTGTATTTTACATAAATTTTAAGTTATTTTAATGAAACAAAAACTGATATAAAACTCATTATATGCAGTATACATGTACATCATCAGCAATGTTGAGTTGCATTTACAAATCGTTGAAATGGCACTATTTGTTTCACTGTGGTGAAAAGTTAACTTTGCTTTGTCGAACGCATCTAATATAATTTCTCGGAAAGAAACAGTAGTGGACCCATTGTATGTGTGAGCTATGCGTCAGCAAATCACAGCACAATGTGAAATAGAACACTACTGTATGTGTGATTTATGAGTCATCAGAATAAAGCAGGTTTGCAATTTTTCCTTACACGTGTTTCGTAACTTGGATATAGCAGGCTCCGTTCATTTCTTTCTTGAAATACATAAGTATACTTTCCTGCTTGTAGCTGAAGTGAGAAGCTTTTGAGTGTTACATCTCAGAGCTAAAACATGGCATCAACAAGCAGTGCTGCACAAAGGTTAGCGAGTGGTGGAAGTGTAAGGACTTCTGAAATTACACACGATAATGTGGAGGACTTCTTGCTGTGTGACAGCGATTTGGATATTGATGGCCAATTTTCCGAATTTGAGGGGGGGGTGGAGGATATAGGTACGAGTAGCAGTGAGGAAGAATGTGGCCAACTTCCTTCAGGTGTTCGTGAAGAGTCAGCATTGTGGAGTGCTGAAAACAATTGCAATACAAACAGGCACATCTTCACAAGCACAGGGTCTGGTGTTCAACCCCAGGCTCAGCGGACTTCTGACAGCCAACCAATTGACATTTTTACAAAATTTTTTACTACCGACTTAGTGTCTCTCATTGTTTCGGAAACAAATGTATATGCGAGTAAGGTAAAGGAAGACCTGCTCTCTAAAGGTAAATTAGGGCCTAAGAGCAGAATTCAAAGGTGGACAGAAGTAACACTCAATGAGATTTACAGGCTAATTGGTCTAATTATACTTATGGGTTTATTCGTAAACCTGCATTATACATGTATTGGTCCACAGATGACATGCTAGCTACTCCTTTTTCTGGAAAATGCATGTCAAATAACAGGTTTACGTCAATTTTGCGGTTCCTTCATTTCACCTGCACAGAGAATGTAAATGACAAACTCCACAAAATTAGGCCTGTTTTCGATTATATTATTTCAAAATTTAAAGAAAATTATGTGCCTGGTGAAAAGGTCACTGTTGATGAAAGCCTAATGCTTTGGAAGGGCCGCTTAGGTTGGAAGCAATACATCAAAACAAAAAGGGCTAGATTTGGCATAAAGAGTTTTGATGTTTGTGAAAGTAAAATGGGATATCTTTACAATAGCTGCATTTACACTGGTCAAGGGACTGACAATACTGGAGACAAAGATTTGGGCTTATCTGGCTCCATAGTAATGCACCTAATGGAACCTGTGCTTGATCAGGGTAGGACTGTGTACTTAGATAACTGGTACAGCTCTCCTAAATTATTCATGGCCTTACACAAAAGAAAGACTAATGCAATTGGAACAGTACGTTCAAATCGTATTGGTTTGCCAAAAGATGTGAATACGAAGGCTCTAAGGAGAGGGGAAATGGAGGTGCGTCAGCTCCCACCTTTGACCTACCTTGCCTGGCAGGACAGGAGGGTAGTTACGGCATTATCCAATTGCAGTTCTCAGATTTCGATGATTGACACTGGAAAAACAGATGCCCATACCAAAATGTGCATTTTCAAGCCTGACGTTATCCAGGAATACAATATGCACATGGGCGGTGTCGATCTAGTAGATCAGGTATTGCAAGCATATCCCTCTTTACGAAAAACAGTGAAATGGTATAAAAAGGTATTTTTGCACCAGCTGGATATAACCATATACAGTTGTTTGGTAATTTGGAGAGCTCTAAACCCACACAAGACAATAACCTACCTGGACTTTCGACTATCAATAGCTCGCAGCCTAATTGAACAATACCAGGTTGAGAGGCCTCTTCATACTGGGGGTAGAAAATCCAAAACCCCTGCACCCCTCAGACTTCAAGGAAAACATTATCCTAAAAGGATACCGTCAACAGCAAAGAAGTCCCGCCCATCTCGAAGGTGTTTCGTGTGCCGCAAGAAGGGAATCCGCAAGGAAACTGGGATGATCTGTGGCGAATGTGGAGATGTGCCCTTGTGTGTTTATCCCTGTTTTGAGGCATATCACTGCAGAAGGAACATATAAAGGTAAGCCAGTAAAGCATATAGAATTTAATTAAATGTTTCATAACAGGGGAAATTTAAAATAAGTTGAGTTAAATAGAGGATAAATAAGGATTAAATGCACAAACGCACAGGACGTGTATACACGTCCATATCGCTCGTCCGTCATTTTAAATGGACGTGATTTCATGTCCATATCCCTGAAGAGGTTAAATGGAAGCGACATCTTCTGTAGTTCATATAATTTGCTATTCCATATTAATCAACAGTTTCAAACTACAATTGATTAACATATCTTTTTGAAAAACCACAATTGTGCACATTTATACTCTGGGAGAATTACCTGGCACTTAACGTTACAGTTGCCTGCCGGCCGCTCTGTCGCAGCATTGCCGCTTTTTCAGTAGCTGGCCATGGTCAGTGGTTCCACCATAATAAGAGGTCCACCATTTTCCTTTTCTTTTTCGCAGTATTCTCTTGCAGCACATACCATCTCCTGGGGCTGTCTTTTTAAGGTTATTCCTGTACCCAATACACGCTTTTTGGCTTTACCGGGACTATAAGCCATTTTTAAACAAAACGCAGCATAACCAAGACCATCAAAAGCTGTTACAAATGCAACAAAACACTGAAATATGCAGCGGCAAAGTATATGAAATAATAAAACTACAATCTCCCCAGATATACTGTTGTATGTAATTCGTCCATAAGTCACCTTATTTCACTCTGCACTTATTAAACAATCAAACAATATACTTTTACGAGCAGCAAGAGGCAGAAGGCAGAAGCCGGGAATACATACACATATTGCAACATGGGTGAGTACACACCTCTGGTCATGTGATGGTCACATAGTGTATTTGTAACGCGATTGGATGTGATAAGCCGAGCTCCCTTACCCGCCCCTTATGAGCCACGTGAGCAACGTTGCTGTCAAGTGCCAGCAGGTTAGTCCTCCTAGGGTATACGTTACTGTAACAAAATGGCAATATGCAATGTCTCTGCGGAATTAATTAGAAGTTTCTGGACACTATCCAAGGTCACCCAGCCCCTTTTCATCCATATATTGTTGAACGACCCAAAGTCACAGTACTATATGTGCTACAGTTTTCTGCATATTGTGGGCTAGATAATGACATCAAATGTTTACATCAAGCTGAGCACTAAGAGTGGAGTGATAACCAATATTGGTATATACAGTACTCTTCAATATCAGAATTTTTTTCCTTAGGTTTCAGGTGCCATGAAATCTCTATAAATTGATTACACCACTATCAATTTCCTCAGTGTGTAAAAGAAACCTTGGCATTTTAATGCTGTGTTTTACATTTACCTTAATTCCTCTTCTGTGATAACATGAGTAGCTCCCAAGTCCTTCAGGAATGTTTTAAGTTCATCAATCGTTGATCTGTTTCTCACAATGTTTACATTATTTAAACCCCATGCTTTGCATAACTGAATGACAGCTTGGCCTGCAGCACTGTTAGCTCCATTCTGTATCACTGTATCGCCCTGATTAAGCCTTACAAAATCTTTAAGCATACGATAAGCTGTACATGGATTAACAGTTAATGTGGCTGCTTCAACTATTCCTAAATCTGGTGACACCTGAAACATATGTTAAAAGAATCAACGCATAAAATAAAAGAAAAAAATTGTGTTACATTCACATGCTTTTCTCTACCTATATTATGAACACCAAGTGAATAAAGTGGACCTAAACAAAACCACATGCGTTTTAACTGCAGGGCACCTTCTTGACACTTTCACCATCTAAATAGTCCCTTGAAAAAATACTACTACTAAGTTCTGAAATATCACTTATTGTTTACTGAAGTGCAAACAATTGAATAATAAGCATCATTGAAGTGTAAGAATGCACAAGTGAGTGAGTGATGGTGTCTAAGGGCCTGTTAACTAGGTCATTAGGACCCAAAATCCAAAAATAAAACAAGTAAATAACTAACAAAACCTCACCACTAAAAAGTTAAAAAGTGAAAGCTAAAATAACTAAAAAAAGGGTTGTTAAAAGAACTAAAAATGAGTGTTAAAACAACTAAAAGTTAAAAACTGATAAAACTTTTTAAAAGGTAAAAAAATATAAAAAAACAGAAGCAAAACATCCTAAAATTCTATATCTGCCGAGATGAACACCTTGCAGTTGCTTACCAAAATCAATGTTGGCAACAAACCACAGTAATGTAGTTACAGATACTGGGTTGTTGCCTAAAATGGAGCACAGTGTAAGACGTAGGCCAAGGAACTAGCGCTCAGAGCATATCACAATCAAGAAGGAAATGTGCAACGGAGAGTGAAACATTGCACATCACACAGACAGGTGCCAGATCACCACACAAAAGGTGTCCATGTGTGGCTCGGGTGTGGCCTATCCTCAGGTGGATTAAAATCACTTCTTCCCGCCTGGAATTCCTGCAATATGTCTTCCAGGATTGTACAGTGTCATGTCCTTGACTGTCCATAACTGAGTACCAGCTAACTTTTCCCAAGACTCCAGCCAGACAGCACACAGATGACAACGAAAGTACTTTTGCACGTCTACATAAGGCAGCGTATGGGTGGAAAACTCCAGAAGATGACATGCAGATTTAGCAACTGCATCCGCCTCCATGTTCCTGGAAATACTCACATGGCCTGGGTACTAGGTTAAAACAAACTGGTATCCCCAAGATAACAACTGAGATATGAGTGTGTGTATTTTAAGAATTAATGTCGAGTTGCAACAAACTGTTGCAGTGCCTGAAGAGTGCTCAGCGAGTTGCAACAGATAATAAAATGTCCAGCAACTGAACTGGAGATAAAAAGCAAGAAACAAAAGGCAAACAGCTTGACGTAAAAACTGAACTGGCGTCTGGAAGGCGGTATGTGTGAGCGTAACCGTTGTATGCAAAAGCGGAACCTGCAGCACCACCCAACTGGGAACCATCGGTAAATACCAAGGTGCAGTTAAGTGAATCTGTAACCAGCCTAATTCATACAGCGTGCACATCACCCAGTATGAAAGTAACATGGCAGAACAAGTGAGTATTATGAAACACAAGCACAAAAAACCATTTAGAAGTGGTAAAAAGACAATAATACTGAACATTTTTAATAAGTTCTGCGAGAAATATCCCAAACTCACATAGATGACGTGAATTGAGCATCAGTTTACCAGTATGTAAAGTATTTACAGTACACACAAAGAAAAATCCTCAGTTGGTTGAAGTCAGAACTATCGGCAAGAATAGACTCTGTACCAGACGAGTGCTAGATGCTTGTGACAATTTATGAGACCTGCAATCTGTCAAAAGGTTCATCAGTTCTTTGTTAACAATGAACCACCCCACCTTACAGAGCCATTGGCAGTTAACTCTGATCCCCATCTTCCAGATTTAACGAGCTTCCCTCCATACGCTGCTTCTGGAGATTGGTTTTGAGTTTGTCTGCAGAAAACGAAAAGGTGTTATTGTAGACAGAAATTACTTAAGTCACAGTTAATTTCCATGTTCTGTATGTTATTTAGATTTAGTAAATATATACTTTTAGTGGTGTAAAATGCATATTATACTTAAGCATAGTGGTAACTGTGTTCTGTCATTGTGAATGCATGTGGCCACAGAGTGACACAAACTACCAATTTATGTCCAATTTATTCACTTGATGTACATAGCATACTTACTGTTTATTGTTATATAGCTTCTAAACACAATTCTTACAAAAGGTTATTTTTCTACATACTTCATGTTGACCACGATAAACCTTTACAAAAATAGTTACATTACACATTTTACTGAAATGTTAGTGGTGTCGAGGTGCAATGGTAGGAAGTAGAAAAAATGGTGTGACAGGGTGTTCTGAAATAATGCATGGGAATTTGTTAGCTGTAGCACCTCACTGCTGTTTCCTGCAAGTTTGTGATCTTGGATTATCTTAAGTCTTCCATGAATTTCTGCAGCACCTCAAAGTTAACTTCTGCATGGCACTTCACATACTCTTTTTCGCACTTATGAATAAGGTGGTATTATGTACCATTGCCTCGTCACTACACTTATCCTGCCCACTGTTCACTCTATCCCTATTAATGCCTCATATCTAAAGTACACAAATCTTTGGACATCCTATTCCTATAATCACAAGCTGTGCGCACTCAAGACGACAGAAACTGTTGGTATGCTGCTAATTTTATTTTTTTTTCAAGTGGGGAAAAATCCATTTCTGGACTTTCACTGCATTGGAGGGCACAATAGGGAGTGCCTGTTTTGCTGCTATGGGACTGTTCAACTAAGAAACTCCCACCAGAAATAAAGGATATAGAGTTAGAAAGGAAAGGAGGAGGAAAGAAGTAATTCAGGATGAAAGTGAGATAGTATCACTATTGCACATCCAGATTGGTGGTACAGGTATACTGGATGGCCACAGGGAACCAAGGCGAGGTGAATGAAGGGTGCTAGCAAGCAATCATGACTGAAGCCCTAATTACGCCTTAGGAATTCATGGTGAGGATTTGAAAGGAGTTGTGTGAGGTATTAGTGAAACTTCCGATGTCCACGGTAGTGAGTGAGCCACTGGAGCTTCAGAAGTGTGCCCACAAGGGGGGTGAGCTGTAATGATAGTTGGTCCAGCGTTGTCTGAGGAGCTGCCATCTCCTCCATGATGAGCCTTCAGATGACAGGAAGTGTTCATCCAGCTGCATAAAAATGACTGTGGTTTGCCTAGGTGTTTGAAGTCCAGTGTTATTGAGAATGTCTTAAACTTTCCGTAATGGATGGCAAAATTGAGGCTGAGTTGACTCACTGCCTCCTCAAGCGCAAGAATCTTGGTGGAGAGGTTTATAATTTCAGCCTGTGTATCCTCCAGCTTCACCAGTATCACCAGGTCAGGTATGGTATGGATGGCATCAGCAGTTGTCTGTGCATCCTGGAAGCAGTTAGTTTACGCTAACCGATGGTAGGCTAATCTGCTGCTGGCACAACTCCGACAGTGTGTAGTGACAGCTTGGAAATATGGGGTAACGACCTTGCCTGGTGAAGCAGTCATATCCCCAGCAGGTTACACAGAAGCGGCATCGCCTGATTTAGTGCAGCACAGTAGTGGTACCTTGGCGGTGAAGTACACCTATCCACAGTGTGCCCATAAAGGCAGCAGTGGCCGCAAGGTGGCACCCACAATGTCGGGCTGGGCTCTGTTCTCAGGAGTTGGCCTAGGAGGTCCAACCTGGAGGTTAGAGTGGCATTGTAGTCTGGTGACTAGTCGCTAAAGACAAGCTGCAGAATACAAGCTGGTCATTTGCAGGGTCGGATCCTGGTTACCTTCATGACCAAAGGCCAAGGTTGTTTTCCATAGTCTGTATCATTTACATTGGTAGCTTGTTTCTGTCTAGAGTGATGGATGTTCTATGTAAATAGCAGTTTGTGTGCGTCGGTTTTCTATAAAAGGTACATTCAAGCTGGAGATCTAAGGTTTTTATGACAAGAACATCCAAGAAGGCCAATATATTTTTTCTTCCCTTTCCAAGGTGAATTTTATGTTTGGGTTCATACATCACCTTAGACAGAAACAAGGCATTATAAAAATCCACTGAGTGAGCAAAAGACATGCCATCATAAGTATCTGCAACATGAACTCAAACACATACATACAGCCTTCAGAGCCACTACCAGTTCATTCAAGCTCTTACTAGCACGGATCGCCATGCGCAATCCTTGGCGAAACATCGGCTTACTTCAGTCCTACTAGACCACAGCCTACAAGTCTGGAAGATAACTGTTCTTCATCCCATTTACTTTCTCCTCCAGTGTTTTTCTTATTACTTCTTATTTGCAGTTATTTATTAGATAAGTAATAATCTAAACTTAAAATTTATTCACTTATTTATTTACTTATTTATTTATTTAATTATTTATTTATTTACTGCCAGTAAATCACAGCAGCTCTATGTCTAAATCTACAGGTAAATGCTTTGTACATTGCTAATCACTAGGGCTTGGAAGTTCATGCATTTGCATGTTTTTTTATAGGGGTTAAAAATGTATGCTTTCACATTATGTGCATCTACAGAGGGGTCTCCATCTAGGGGATATGTGAATGGCGACCACAAGGTACCCAAGCTGAGCAGAACATTACTTCCACTTACTGGTGTTTTGCTCCTCACTGTAACTTTTCTATCTGACCTTACCTTGGTCATTTCTTGTTCTCTGCCGATCCCGATGCTATTAGGGTTCCCGAGGGCTAGGGAGTCTTTATTTTTCCAACCTCTCCATTTCTGTATAAAATATTAACCCCTAACATGCTGACCTGTCATGGCATGTAATATGTCCTCTGATTGGTAATCAGAGGATATGGTCGGTGAATTTATTTTGTTAATTCTCCCGGTCAGGTTGGTGAGACCCGTAAACCAAGGACAGGTGTGGTCCTCCAGACATTCTGGGGCTTGTAAGAGAGCGATGTGACCGCCAAAACATAAAAATATGGTGCTCTCTAAAAAGCGGTTACTATACTGCTATTGCTCTATCAATATATTAAATATTGGAGAGCAAGAGGATTAATGACTTCATTGTCAGAAATCCAGCATTAGCTAACAACAACATTTTACTGAAGATACAAGGCTGATTGAGGAAATGGAAGTGAAAGTCATATACATATTTAAAAAGCAGCTGACAATATGCTGAATGAGAGGTTCCATACACTTCCCAGGACATCACAAGAAATACATTTTTCTATTTACTAAACTCCTTGCTTTAAAGTTGTTACACTAAAACAGTCACTACCTACTTTAAATGGGCTAATTCCATTATAAGAATTTATTTATGTGTTTATGGTAAGCTGAAACATGAATTTGACCAGGCATTCAGCCCCCCAATATACACATTAGTGAAATGAACAATAATAGTACACTGTGTCAGGTTTAAATATACAAAATTCACATTTCATCGCTTCTTAAAAGCTACATATTAAATTCTACCATGTAGTTATATTTATGCTATCTTAACAAGCTAATTTCACACTTTTTTTTCACTTTGCTTAAGAACTGTCCTGTTTTTACTATCCTATCTGAAAATTTTAATTAAAGATACTTTTCTATCTAATTTATACCATTTCTGGTTTATTATAACACAACAGTGGAAATCAACATTTTCAGCCAAGAGGTTACATCTTTCAAAACTATGGAAACATTTTAAAAATATTACAAATTAATACTGTTAAATAATAAGTAGAAACTTCTTAGGTGTAAAAGGCCATTGTTTAGAATGTTTTATTTGTTCATCTATCAGGAAAAAATGAAAGCCTTAGCATGTATTTGAACTATTTTTTTAGCCATATAATTGTATTTGAATAATCTGATTACCGTATAATTTCCATTATGCAAGTCAAACAATATTATATTTTCATTTAGAATAGGCGGATCAAGGTAACGTCTGGTAGCTCTCCACACATCCCCTCCACATCGTCTTCTGTGCAACTGCCTGCCCTCCCTCCTTTCCCTACAAGGCATAACAAACCAAGAATGATAACGTTCAATTCTTGCATCACCCTAACTTAACCATAGACAACACACTACAATAGAGGAATAAAATGAATTTATACCCTTGCTACTAAGTTATCAGTACTAATCCTAATGAATGTTACATGTCATTTAAACATAGCGCTGTTTGATAAAACATGTGGCTTCGTTATGAAACTAGAAGAACAAGGTCGAGTACTTTCACTTCCAAGTTTCTGCAAAACACTTAACATGTGAATTGCATACTATTTTTTTATATAGTGAATAAAAATATTTATGAAAACAAAATTAATTGTCAGTTCCAACCTCAGCAAACTGGTGATCAATTAGTCATACCTGGTACTGTCAACCAAGTTAGTCAACAACAAAGTAAGATAGCTGCTTGTGCCAAAAGTGTTATTTTTACATGCTGCACGAATGAAATATAAGTAAATTAACAAATAAAGGGAAGTAAACATAGTAAAATTCAACTAACAAATATGATAAAGTTGCATGCCCGGAACAATATACAAATCAGTATTTAGAGGATTATATACGTTTTATTAGCATTTGCAGTAAAATATGAAGCACATGAAGTGCAGGAATTTAAGTTCTCATGCATATCATGAGCAAAAAGTGCATAAAAAATACCATCATAAAGAAAAGCAACTTAGCTATTTGGATACTTTTAGTGCATATAAGAGTTTAGGTTAAAACATTATTTTTCTCTGCTTTTACCTCCAAAGAGAAAATGACTAGGGTTCCTATAAATTAAATTTTAAATTTTGATGTAACTGCATGAAGGAATTGTCATGGAGCCTAAGTATTGCTAGCAAATGTTAATATTCCTGAAATTCAGTCACAACCAACATCAGAAACTTACTGCATGTTCTTCTACAGCGCAGGGCCGCACCGTAGCTGAATGGTTAGACCATTCGCTTCTCACCAAAGCGACCCGGGTTCGATTCCAGGCAACCGCATGTGGTTTTTGCAGTGGACAAAGTGGCGTTGGGGCAGGTTTTCTCCGCCATCTCATTCCACCGGTGCTCCATCTTCATTCCATGTATCATCAGTGTCACCGCCTGCGGTGCCGTATGTAGTAAAAGCAGGCATTAAACACTACAAAATAAATTCTATAGCGCAGTCATTGCCTTAGTCCTCAAATTTTCGGACCCACCTGTAGGGAAATCATATGTTGCAAAACAACTGTTTTGAAAGCATTTTTACATTTATCTATGAAAGAAAAAAATATGTTTTCAATATCTCTCACTCCTACCCACCATCTACTCTTTCTTACCTATTTAAGGGATAATACAATATGCCCTATCTATCCAACGTACACATCCTCCAACGTAATGTCATATCAGACTGTGAATGAATGAAACAGGTGAAATGATGCTCAAATGAGCCAGAGGTCCATGGAGCTTTAAATTACCCGACATTCATCTTCTCAGGATAAGGGAAAACCTTGGAAAACAACCTTACCCGGATAACTTACCATAAGCGAGATTCGAACTCGCAACCTCTTGAACATGAGGCAGACATGCTAACCATCACGCTACCAAGGCTGGCATCCATTCAACATACAGTGACAAAACAAAAAAATACTGGGACACCCATTAGTATCCCTTCTATTTTAACTGTATAAGAGAAACCTGAAACTGAAAATCATAATTTTGACTTTTATTGCTTGCTATAAGCCCAGTAATCTTGGACGATAGATTTATAATTGTTATTCATGTTACTGTATTATCTATAACAACTGTATATTCAAATATTCACATAATTATAGGCAAAGTACTGGGACACCTCTTTTTGTACACCCTACTATACGTTTTGCATACCCACAGGGGGGAAGCACAACAGGTCGAACTATGAGTAGTAAAAGTCTTACCTATGTAATCAAACAGTTCAGTTACACAAAATGGGGCATAGGCGAGAGTGACTTTTGAGCATCTTCCATTATGAAAAAGGTAAAAGTTACAGAATGATTGCTGATGTGTTAGAAATGAAGAAAAGTACAGTTGGAAATATAATTAACAGATATGTAAATGAGGACAGAATCAACTTGATGCCTCAAACTGGTTGCCCAAAACCATTTACTGACCAACAGGAAGCAAATATTGTTAGGAGTGTGAAGAAATATCCGTAATTGAGTGCCCCAAACTGCATGCCAAGGTAGGCTATGCTACTGGCAAGAAAGTAACTCCCCAAACAATCAGGAATATAGTGAAAAGGAAGGGATTCCATGGTCGTGTGGTCACGAAGAAGCCTTATGTAAATGAAAAGAACACAAGGAAAAGGCTAAAATTTGCTAAGGAATTAACTTCAGAAGAAGAAATCTGTTGGGAGAACATCTTTTTTGCAGATGAAAGCAAACAACGTTTACGGATCAGATGGAAGAACAATGGTCTGAAGGAAGCCTAATATGGGAACATAAAAAATAATCTTCGGCCTACTGTACAACATGGTGGTCGAAGTGTGATGGACTGGGTTGCATGGCAGATTCTGGAGTTGGGAAATTGGTTTTCATCAAGGGAAAAATGAATGAAAGAATGAATATTTATTGAGTGCCAAATCTTACACACCTAGGGCTACCCCTGAGCTGAACCCTAGTCCCTTTGCTATTAGGGTAACCCTTCAATAAAACTGCCTTTTACGTACACATTACACTAATCTTATCCTGCTCCCACCCTTAAATTTTTATTTATGTTTTTTCTGTCGTCTCCCACCGCTATTCCTTTCCCTCTTTCTCAATTTTTCTGATCAGCTTCACTCATAACTTCTTTTCATCAGTTTACATTGTACACTTCATTAGTTTTCATTTCAGTACTTCACTACACATAACACGTATAACCTCACTTTCACCGTGTATAAAAACCCTCTACTTCCTCATTTATGGACTACCCAAACATATTTTAAACCTTGTTGCTCTCTGCGAAATTCCCCTTTCTTTCTTTCTTTTTCTCCTGCCTAGTTCTCCCTTCCCCCTTCACCCTCACTGGTATCGCCTCCTCTCTGTGCTCTCTAATGCCCAATGTTGTCATCCCCCACCTTGGCTCTTTCCCCAGTTTTTTTCGTGTGCCACATCCTACCATTTCGTTACCTTGCGTTTTGCTCGCCCCTAACCTTGACTTTGAAGCACTTGTCACTGAAACAACACGTGTTGCAGTTTGCTGAGTAGTCGTCTGTTCTATGATATTTCTTGCTGATGTTTGGTCGTTTCCTTGTTTTTCTTGGTGCAATGCCTGCTGGTCTTGCCTCTACCCGTCACTTGGTCCGTTCTTCCTCTCTGCTGCCTGGTTAACTGCGTACAGCTCAAAGTTTATAATGTATACCCTCTTGTCTTCATTTGTTGCTTGTCTTCTCTGATTAATTAGCTCCTTCATTTGCACCCTTTGGGCATGCATTAAGTTCCTGTTGATGTAAATAGTTGATCCTCTCAATTTTCTTGGCTTGTTTTAGTGCTTCTTTCGCCGTTTGTGTGTTTGTAAACTTCACAAAAATATTTCTTTTCCCTGGTATTTTGCCGATTCTAAATGTGTCGCCAATCTTGTAGCCTCTCAGACATATTTCAAATTTGTTCATGAGTAGATCTTCTAAATCCTGATACACGCCCACTGCATGGTTTTCTTCAACTCCTGAAATCAATATATTGTATTTTCTGCTTTTATCTTCCATTCTTTCAAGTGTTCTTTTTAAGTTTTGAATTTCCCATTTTAACCTATCCATTTCTTTGTTTCCCCTATCGCATTTCATCCACTCTTGTCTAAATCTCTCTGCCATCCTTTATCTCTTACTACAACTGTTTAATTTATCTGTCCTTTAGCTGCCATGTCGCTAACTCCTTTTTCACCTCGGCCATGGGAGCTTCCTTCACTATACATCCGCTCAGTTCCACTGCTAGACCCATACTCGGAAAAATGAATAAAGTGAAATACTTGAACATTCCGAAGGAGAACCTACATAAGAGTGCACAGAAACTTGGTGTTAGTGCTAGTTTTAACGTCTATCAAGATAATGGCCCCAAACATGCCCAATCGTCTGAGAGAGGTCATAAAACGCACAGGAAATCCAACAAGGTATTGGAACTTCCATTTTGGTACCCCAATATTTATTTTGCACAGAAATATGAAATGTTTTATGTTTTTATACTCGTTGGCCTTAAAGATATCAGAAAATAAATGTTATTTTGTATTTTTATTGTTTGTAAATATCTTGTTATACATTATAAATAATAATTTGTGTGATTTTTGATTATATATTTTGATGTTATTGAGAAAAGAACGTAGAATTTCAAGTCTTCCCAATATTTTTTTTACTCATTGTATATAAGAAATCTTTGATGAGATAAATACTTGGTAGTCTTGTAACAAATATCTAATTATGAACATATCAGGTCCTGTACATATTCTTACTTTTGTTCTCAATAATTAATAAGGATATTTCTCTCACCTTCATCACTGCACTAGGTTCACAAACAGAATGTGTGCACCAAGTTCCAAATGCATTCTGTCTTGGTACAACTCTATCACCTTTCTGCAACTCTTTTACATCTGAGCCAACACTAATCACCTCTGCCACACCTTCATTACCAGGGATAGAAGGCAACTGAGGCTTCACAGCATACACACCCTGTATTGTGTTGATGTCGGCAGGATTAACAGGAGCTGCTACCATTTTTATCATTATCTGGGAAATAAAGTATCTGTCATAAAATAAATGACATCTTTGTAGTTTAAATGGATTAACATGAGACAAAGAGAAAGGGAGAATTCATCATACAAGTGAGAGTGTGTAATGTTTAAGGGTTTGTTGACAACTAGGTCATTACGACCCAAAGTCAAAAGATAAAAACAGGGAAACTCAACTTTGTAAACCTCACCCTTAAAGAGCCAAGAATTGAAAGTTAAAATAGCCAAGAATTAAAACAGGTGAGACAGAATATTAGAAGACCCCAATAGAAAATCGTTCATGTAAATGTTTGTTAAAAGTGTATAAATATTAGAATTGTTTGTGTTCCATAATAAACATAGGAGACGATAATTGGTATCACTTCCCTAACGAGAAAGAACTATTTGCGCGGATGAAGATGAAAATGGCAGTGTGTCGTGTCAAAACGACGCCAAAAAGTAGTTTACTAGCGTGTGTATCTTCGAGGTGAAAAGACATTTTTATGTAGTGTGAACATGGAACTTTCACCAAACTTTCATCCAGCATAAATTCTACTAAATTAAAAAAGTGTAAAGGTTTTTAAGTATTTAATATGGTGCTGAGAGTGTAAAGTATCGAAGTGTTAATAAATAAATACATACATTGTGATAAATAAACATTGATACTTCATTCCATCCGTTACCACGACCTTGTAGATAGAAAACGAGTCTCATAGCACAGCCCCATTCCAATAGTTTCATTAAAAACAGCACCACAGGTAAAACTTAGATTTAAATGTGAGCAATAAAAAGGTAAGTTATTAAAACGTTAAAAAACTGAAACACCATAAAATGCTAAAAAGCTCTGAATTAAAATACATGTTCCACTTGCCAAAGCCAATATTGGATACAAACCTCAGCACAGTATTTATAGGTACTGGGTCATTTCCTAGAATTGAAAGTGTAAGATCCAGACCACGGGACTGGCATTCACGAGCATATTACAATCATCATCAAAGAAAGCCTTAATGCATGCAGAGGTGCAAACCATTAAAACTTCATAGTTGCATTTTTATTGTGTGATTAGAAATGGAAACTGTGTGGCTGACACATGCATAATCCTTCCCCCTCCCCCACCACCCCCATCATTAAAGGCTCACCATAAAACTATCAATAACAAGTTTTACATCATTCGTCACAGAACATTGGAAAACTAAATCATGCCAACACAAATTCCATATTGCAGCTGGTTCTACATGTTCATGCAACATAGGACAATAACAGAGAAACCAGTCAAGAGAAGAAATCAGAAAAAAAAAAAAGTAGCAACTGGCCAGCCAGAATACATCAGCTGGCATCCAGATTTAAATATATTATGCAATTCATTAGAACTATGATTGTACCGTGATCATCCTCAGATTAGGAGTCAATTCAGCATATCAGTGTTATTCCAAGACCTTGTAACTCCAGAAAACATTCCATGTGCTGAATACATTTACACTGATTTCACGCATACATTAATTTTAATTTATATAAAAGTGAACAAAAGCCAACATAACAGTGTGATAGTTTATTATATTAGAAACACTATATGTTCTTGCATTAAACAATAAACTACAAATTACACTAATATTTAAGTTACAATAGCTGGATTTGGTAAAGACACCTATGTTTTATGTTTAAGCAACTTTTCAATTCAATTCAATTTTATTCATCCAATTTAATGTTGTGGATTCGTCCAGTATTTTAAAAGTTCAAGTATAATATTATGAAAGCTAAACAATAATTACTTAAAGATTATAGTACACATGTAGATTAAACTTATACATTGTTAAAAAATACAACTGATTAATTTATTAATGCAAAAACCCATCAGTTGAGTAATAACATTTTTCAATTAAAAGTTGTTTGAGATGTTTCTTGAAACAGTGAATAGAATTTATACTTTTTATTTCAATACGCAATTTGTTGTAAAATTTAGTGCATCTATAGTAAAAACTATTTTCAAACAATTTTTTGTTATGTGGGGTTATACATAATTTTGCTTTTCCTCTTGTGTTTTGTCAATGAATCTCAAGTCTGTGGTAAAGTCTTTTATGTGTGTTTGCACTTGTACAATTGTTTCATATAAATATATACAGGTAATGGCAAAATGTTTAATTCTTTAAAGAATGGTTTGCAGCTGACAACAGGAGATAAACTGAGAATAATTCTAATGACCCATTTTTGTAATTTGAATATTTTAATAGCTTCACTACTATTTCCCCCACAAAGATATTCTGTATGAAATTAAGGAGTGAAATTTGGAGAAATACATAACCCTAAGCGTATTTTTACTCAACAAGTGTTAATGTTAATTTGGAAGCAGATTTGCTCCAATTTAATTAATTCATTTGTATGAGGTTTCCAACTGATATTTTCATCACTACACATTCCTAAAAATTTTGACTTATTTGAATATTTTACACTTGTTCCTTCTAGCTGTATGGTGGGAAAGTTTAATGTTTTGTTGTTTGTGTGATGAAATCCTACAGCTAAACACTTCTCCTTATTTAGACATAGGCTATTTTCTTTAAACCAAGAAGCTGTGTGCAATGTGGCCACAGGGAAAATAGTCATAGAACAAATGATCATCATTAGGGCTAGGATTTTAAGGACTTTGCATCTATTTGGGTAAATCTAATTTATGAGTTGTATATATATCTGCTTCAGAGTAAAGTTAAACTAGCCATATTCGTAATGGCATTTTTTGCTAATTTTATGGTATAGGGCATTTTTTTTAAAGTTTTTATTGCATTATTGTGTATTTTTAAATACATCTTAGGTACATTTTGCCTCTGTTTTTTTTTTGTTTTTTTGTTTTTTTGTTTTTTTTGTTTTCAAAAGTAAAGGAACATTTCCGTTCTTTACATTTCATTCCTCAGTAAATTACTATGCTTGGTTCTTTGCAGTACCAGATTAAAATTATACTTAAGTTTCAAGAAACTTGACAAAGACACTTCCTTCCCCTTCTGTGGATTGACAATGAATTGCCCAGTCACCAGTTGTAAGTTGCACTTAAGTAGCAGATATGCTCATTCCTTAGTAGATGACTCATTGTGTTAATGTCTCCTGAATAGCTGGTACAGATTAGGTGTTGTTTACTCAGTATAAAGAATTGAGGTGTGGAGTTCATCATGCCTCAAGTTCAGTAAAGTGTGGTGCATAAGTTAAAGAATTTTGTTTCACGTTATGATGAGAAAGTTTTCTCCACTGATGGGAATATACTGTTCTGTAAGGTTTGCAAAGTAAAAGTGGCAGTCCAAAACAAGTTTACTATAGACCAAAACATCAAGAGAGAAAAAACATATTCGGGGCCTGCAACTGCCTGAGGGTAAAAACACAGCACATCAAATGTTACTTGGTTACTTCTCTTCTTCAGGTTCAATTTTCTCTGAGGAACTCTGTCAAATATTCATTTGTGCAGATATTCCGTTGAACAAGATGAATAATCCCAAGTTATGCACCTTCCTAGAAAAACATACTGGAAAGCATTTACCACATTCAACTTTAAGATAGAATTACATCAGTAGATGCTACCAAGGAGCAATGTAAGAGATTAGACAAAAAGTGCCAGGAAAAAAAAATTGGGTGTGTAATGATTAGGGCTAGGAAGTTCATGCATTTGCATGTTTTTTCATAGGGGTTAAAAATATATGCTTTTGCATTATGTGCACGAATTATGGAATTTTCAGTTATTTGGAACTGATTTTTTAGTGCATATAACTGCATATTTTCTTCATTTTTGATAAATGCATATTATTTCAATATTATAGCCCCTATATTGCATATTTTAATGATTTCTATGGTTTTTTATTATTGTTTTCCATCTGGATAATATTTTTCATATTGGTAATATTGCACATGATGACACAACTCACAAAGATTTCAATATTGTAGCCCCTATATTGCATATTTTAATTATTTTTATGGTTTTTTATTATTTTTTCCATCTGTATAATATTTTTTTACATTGGTAGTATTGCACATGATGCAACTCGCGAGGTGGCGAGAACTAATGCTGAGTCATGTTGTCATGCAGTGAATCCCCCGTTTCATCCTTTCATTATGTGTATGTTCGTAGAAAACAATCAGTGCGTTATCTGAGAGGTTTATAGTAGCAAAGATAAAGTGCAGGCCAACATTTTGAGCAGTACGATTATAGCAACGCTTGCCTGCCCATCAGTAATTGTGTAGTGGTCTTCAAACGTAACAGTGTTGTGAACTGGTTCCCACCAAATTAAATTAGGCGTATAAAATGTTAAAAAGCTCTTCAAATGCTGAAAATAAAACCAACTTCGAGTGCTACATTAATTAATTTACAGAACGAGTTCTCGGGTGATTTAATATCTATAAATAATAGGGCACTGTTTTGTGGAACGTGTGAGAAAAAGGTAGGGAGTGAGAAAAGATTTCAAATAGGTCGGCACATAAACACAGCAAAACATAAGGAGAATTTAAACAGAAAACTCGCAAACAAAGAACGTGTTCAAAAACAGCTAGTAGAGTGCTTAGGAAGTAGGGTTGCTGAATTATATGACTTCTGTCAAGCATTTTTAGCTGCTGATATTCCCTTGTTAAAAATTAATAATCCGACATTTAAAAACTTTCTTGCCAAGTACACTTGACAACATGTGCCTGAAGAAAGTACACTGCGTAAGACTTATGTAGGACATTGTTACAATAATGTATTGTCAAATATACAAAAATGAATTAGTGGATGAGTTTGTGTGGTTGTCTGTTGATGAAATCCCTGATTCTGAGCGCCGTTCTATTGCTAATACAATCATGGGTTCTTTAAATAATGAACTAAAGACTACACCTTATCTTCTTAATGTGTGCGAATTGTCGGCCACTAACAATGTAACTGTGACCCAGTTTGTGATGGACACTTTGAAATTACTATGGCCATGTGGAAACAAATACGACCGGTTACTTTTATTTTATTAGCGATGCAGGTCCTTATATGCTAAAATCAGGACAAACTCTGAAAGGTATTTTTCCTAACTTAATTCATATAACTTGTTTGGCACACGCTCTTCATCGCATTTCTGAGACAATACGTGATTCTTTCCTGCTGGTAGATAGATTTGCGTCCAGTACCAAGAAAATTTTTATTAAATCTCCTAAAAGAGTTAAGTTGTTTAGATCAACAGCACCTAATATCCGACTTCCGTCTGCACCAGTGTTAACTCGATGGGGAACATGGGTCGATGCAGCTTTATATTATACTGAGCACATAGAAATAGTCGAAGAGGTTGTTAATTCATTGGACTCGAAAGATGCTTCATCAATGGAAACTGTGCAAAACACTCTCATACACTGGGTTAAAAGAGGATCTTAGTTTCATATCTGCCCATTTTTCTTTCTTACCAACAGCCATAACGGCATTGGAAGCTGTAGGATCTCCTTTGCATGAATCAGTTACTGTCTTTGAAAAAACAATATGTGACCTAAGTTCGGTTCCTGGTAGCACAGGACAAAAAGTGAATTACATAATTTCAAAAAATTCTGGTTATAACCAGATGTGAGATATTCGAGACATCCTCGAAAGAAAACCATCTGTCACACCAAGGGACTTGACTCTCTCTGTAAAGCAGTTAACATGATTTAAATATGCCCCGATAACATCTTATGGCGTGAAGAGAGGTTTTTCACGTTACAAAAGTGTTTTGTGAGACAACATACGATGTTTTACAGTTGAACAATTTTGCAAAGTGTTTCTGTGAACTGCAATTTAGCAGTTAATACTAGCAGCCGGACCACTTCTGCTTCAACGTCTAAGGAATACGGTAACTTTATTTATTATTTATACTAACTCGTCTTGTCTACTGCAAAGGGACATCAATCGTTTTAATTAATAGTGCATATTTCTTGGCATATTTTCAAGTTTTTAAGAGCATATATGCATGCATATTTCAGTGTTTTTAGGGCATGAACTTCCGAGCCCTAGTAATGATGAATTTTTGTAAATATTTTTCTTGGCTCCTGACAATGTCTGGTACTCTGTATGAGTCTATTACAGTAATAAATTACAATTAATAAACTTAGCACTATTAGTAATTAACTGTAATGTTATTCTACCTTCACCTGCTTGAGTGAGTGAATAGTGGGGTTTATGGGCCCGTCGACAACTAGGTCATTAGGGCCCGAAGTCCAAAATAAAAGCAATCAAAGAAAATAAAACCTCACCCCTTTAAAGCTAAAAAGTGAAAGTTAAAATACCTAAAAATGAACATTAAAATTACTAAAAAGAGAGCTAAAACAGCTAAAAAAAAAAGGAAAATTAAAAACCGATAAAAACTTATATTACGAAAAACATAAAACTGGTTACTGTTAAAAAGGGTAAAAACACGAGTAAAACATCCTAAAAGTATATTTCCGCCAAGATAAAAGAAACCTTACACTTGCTTACCAAAATCGATATGCGCAACAAACCGCAGTACTGCATTTAAAGCTGCTGGGTCGTTGCCTAACACGGTGCACAGTGTAAGACCCAGGCCAAAGGACTGGCGCTCACGAGCATACCGCGGACAATCAGTAAGGACATGTGCAACGGAGAGTGGGACATTGCACGTCGCACAGACAGGCTCCGGATCACAGCACAAAAGGTGTGCATGCATGGCTCGAGTGTGGCCTATCCTCAGGCGGGTTAAAATCACCTCCTCACGCCTGGAATCCCTGCAAGATGTTTGCCAGGGTTGTACCGTGTCCTTGATTGTTGCCAGAGAGTGAATAAATGGCGACGAAAGTACTTCCGCACATCTATACAGGGTAGCATATGGGTGGAATATTCCGGAAGGCGACATGCAGACTTCGCAGCCGCATCCGCCGCCTCGTTGCCCGGAATACCCACATGACCTTGGATCCACGTAAAAACGGACTGGTATCCGCGAGATAACAACTGAGATAAAAGTGTCTGTATTTTAATAATTAATACCGAGTGGCCAACAAATTGTTGCCGGGCCTGAAGAGCGCTCAGGGAGTCGCAACACACAATAAAATGTCCAGGAACTGAACGGGAGATAAAAAGTAAGAAATAAAAGATGGCAAGCAGCTCGGCGGTAAACACTGAACTGGCGTCTGGAAGGCGGTATGTGTGAACGTCACCGTTGTATATAAATGCGGAACCCGTCGTACTACCCAACTGGGAGCCATTGGTGAATACCGGAGTGTAAGTCCGGTATCGGCCCAGAACTGCGGTGAAGAGTTGACGGAACACCGAAGCAGGGGTAGCAGTCTTTGCACAGCCCGACAGCTCCAGGTCAAAGCGTGCACGCTGGAGTTGCCAGGGAGGACAGTGGCCAAGTGAATGCCGCTCTACAACTGGCAGTCGGAGGGCGTTTGCGACAAGCAGTTCTCGAAACCTGATGCCACTTGGACGGGAGATTGTTTTATTCCGCGAATAACGGTGCGCGAGGTCTGGACGCAATACAGGTGGAAACGAAGGATGACCTGGATGAGCGGCCAACCTTGACACGTAAGAACAAAGTAACAATGAGCGTCGAACAGACAGTGGAGGTGCGCCAGAATCAGCATACAGACAATCCACTGTACTTGTGCGGAAAGCCCCAGTAGCGAGACGGATACCAGTGTGATGAATTGTATCTAAAAGGCGGAGTTTAGAGGCTGATGCAGAGCCATAGATAAAACAGCCGTAGTCTAATTTGGACCGGACCAGTGAGCGATACAACCTCAACATTACCATGCGATCGCCACCCCAAGATGCCCCAGATAGGACCCTGAGTACCCGAAGCGAACGACCGCAGGAAGCACGAAGGTGACGTATATGGTGCTCCCATGTGAGTTTGCTGTCGAGGTGTAAGCCCAAGAACTTCAGGTGCGGAACAAATGGAAGACGTGTGCCACGCAAATGAAGATCAGGAGGAGGGTGTACACCACGGAGTCGGTGAAAGTGGAGACACTGTGTTTTCGTAGGGGAAAACTGAAAGCCGGTGCGAGACGCCCACTCGGCGATGGATGTTATGGTAATCTGCAGTTGACGCTCGATGTGCTCCAAACTATAAGAGCGATAGTATATCGCAAAGTCGTCAACATACAGCGACATCGGGAATCCGCTATGAACAGCGCTGGTGATGCCATTACATAATGGCAACGGCGAAAAGCGTAACGCCGAGAATCGACCCCTGGGGTACACCATTCTCCTGAACCTTCTCTTGGGAGAGCGTGTTGCCTATGCGGACACGAAAACGGCGAATTAGTAAAAAGTTAAAAATAAAAAACGACAAGTTACCGCGTAAACCATAACCGTGCAAAGCACGGAGGATGCCATAGCGCCATGTAGTGTCGTAGGCCTTCTCCAGATCAAAGAAGACACCCAAGACATGCTGCTTCAAGAGAAATGCATTCTGTATGTAGGCCTCCATGTTTGTCAGATTGTCGACACTAGAGCGATAGCGACGAAAACCGCACTGGACATTACTCAGCAGGTTATTCGTCTCTAGCCACCACACTAAACGAGTGTTGATCATACGTTCGAGGGTCTTGCAAACGACACTCGTTAGGCAAATAGGGCGGTAGCTAGAGGCAATTACCCGGTCTTTCCCGGGCCGAGGTATAGGGATGACGATACCCTCGCGCCAGGAAGACGTGTAAACCCGCTGGAGCCAGATTCGATTATAGATGCTCAGCAGGAAGGAAAGAGCCTGAGGTGGAAGATGAAGCAACATTTGTCGGTGGATGTCATCCGGACCGGGAGAAGAATCGTGTGCGAGAGACAAGGAGTGCATCAGCTCTGCTATGCTAAAAGGCGTGTTGTATGGTTCACTACCGTCGCTGTTAAAATTAAGAACTATCCGCTCCGCAGATTCCTTGATAGCTAAAAACGACCTATCGTAACTTTGGGTTTGGCTGGTAGCAGAGAAGGAATCGACAAGGGCGTCGGCGAGAGCCTGCTCGCTGGTGTAATAAGAGCCCTGTACGGCAAGACCGGGAATATTCGTCCGGCGACACTTGCCATACATACGCCGAACCACAGTCCACACCCTTTGTGTTGAAGTGCGTCGAGAGAGGGAAGAGACGTAAGTTACCCAGGACGTGCGTTTTGCATTGCGAAGTACAAAACGCGTCCGGGCACGCACACGCTTAAAGGCAATGAAGTTCTCTTCCGTAGGATGTGCACTGAAAACTCGCAGAGCCCGTTTGCGGGCTTTAACAGCCAAACGACATTCCTCGGACCACCCTGGCACGGGAACATGACGAGGTGTATACTCCATCCAGCGTAAGATCCGCACCTTGTATCCCTAACCTCATGCTCGTATCAGCTGCCACTAACACAAATAAACAAACGCCACGTGGACTCAATCCTTGTGTTTAAAGATGCAGTAGAATGATACTTGGGAGCTTTAGGAATAGCGCTGCTATCGCGTTATATTCATGTAATCTTTATCAGGGTTGTTGCTGCCTTTTTCCAAGTAAACAACGCTAGGATTTATGTCCTGAGTAATATTATTCAAATATAACAATAACATTACTATTACTATTATCATTATTATTATTATTATTATTATTATTATTATTATTATTATTATTATTATTATTATTATTATTAACCAACATTCGTAAGTAAAAGCTGAGCTGAAATTAAATGTAACATAATTAAAATAAAACTCACATTAATCTGCATCACTGTCGGGAAGAGGTGTAACATCTGCATCTCCATCATTTGTGGTGTCATCGTCATCAGAAGAAGGGGAAGAAGAAGAATCAACACCCACACTAATCACAAGACGATCTACAATAGCATCTGATAGCCCGTCCATCACCCACATCTCATTTTCTTGCTCAATTGCATGACGTATATTATTTTGCCACATATTAGGTGTCGCCTGAGATATTGCAGTTTCAAACAATTTGCGAACATCCCGTAATTTGAAGGTTACGTTGTTTCTGGCTACGAATCCCTTGAGGAAGGCCCTATTGTTTCTATTGGGTTCAGGTTGCTGTGATAAGGGGGCAACCTCTCTATGTGGCGACCAGATTTTCTAGCAAGGTCATCGATAACATATTTGTTTTTACTGTTATCGGCAACCTTTTGTGCTTGATTTAGAAGCTCTGCTTTCACATCTGATTCACAAAAGGGCAAATTATGTGACGTCAACCAATCGGCAATTTCTTGTTTTCGCCACGAACAGTTGGGACGACGTTCCAGTCTGACACTGTGATAAGGTGCATTATCCATTACGATAACACAACCGGGTTCAAGTTTCGGAAGTACACTTTCAAACCACTCCTTAAAAACATCGCCATTCATATCCTCGTGGTAATCACCTGTACGTTTTGACTCGAAGATTAGAACACCATCTTCCACAAAACCGGAATCACTGCCGATGTGCGCAATAATAAGGCGTTTTCTTTTCCCTGTAGGATTTTTGAGCCCTGTTGACGCTCCACAAAGAAATGCATCCTTTTTTGAGCTCGTCATAATGTCAGTCCATGCACGGGATGTAGTATGCCCTTCATTAACCCACGTTTCATCAAGGTAATAGATTTTCTTACCTTCTGCTCTGTATCGGCGCATATTCCGCAAGTAACGCCGCCTCCATAGCACGACATCTTCTCTGTCGATTATGACATTCACTTTATTTCTCTTCATAAAACTAAATCCAATTTCTAGTAATAATTTATGAAACGTGGATCGCTTAAATGAAGGTAATGCTGGATCATTGTTAACACTACTTAAGACTTTTTCTAATGTTGGCGGTTCATTCTTGAAGAAAAAGTGGTGCACTTTTCTACGAACAGCACATTTAGTAAAGTCATCTGCTTTTTCTAATTCTGGCTTCCGTTTTTTTTTCTGTTCTTCCTTGGTGTCCGCAATGTTCCTGTTTGCTTAAGTTCCTTACGGGCACATTTAACACTCCACTCGGAAATACCGGTGTAATCTGCAGTTAACTTCACAATGTTATTCACAGTGACAGAAGGGTACACTTGCATTAGTTTGTTAAAAACATTCAAGACTATTTGTTTCTCACCACTTTTTAAGGGCTTACCTTTAGAGTGCTTCACTATTTCACCTTTATTTTCACTAACCAGGCTAGCAGCACTTGTAGAAGCATCCATGTTTATCACCTTACTGATTACACACCATTGTCATGTGGATGCGTGAGAGGGGATTAACGGGACACAATTAAACGGAAGCTATAATCTCCTTTACTCTTATTAATATTATTTATTATTTTATATTAATCAAAAGTTTCAAATTATATTTGAGTGTCATACATCACGAAAAGTCACATATAATCGCCAATATTTAAGGTACTATATTTTGTGGCGTGCTTCGGTTTCGCGCGCGAATCGCGGGTTAGTTGTTGACAGCTTGTGTTTACACCAAGGGCGGATCTTAGAGTGGAGCGACTATAGTAGAACCGCGAGGAATGCTGGAATTTGCTGCAAGCAGGACAGAACATGTAAAATACTCCACCATGTTGTCAATGGTGGTAAAACCATCGCCGGTAAGGTGAATGAGGGAACGGAATTTCCCCCAGTCAGCCTTGGGAATTATCCAGCGAGGGTATCGTGTTGGAATAGGATGGAAACCAGTTATGTGAATGTTAATGGGAAAATTATCACTGCCGGAGAGGTCGGAGAGCACCGACCAATCAATGAGTGGTACCAGTGACGGGCTACAGAAGCTAACGTCTAAGGCGGAATAGGTACCATAGGCAGATGATAAAAAGGTAGGGGCACCAGTGTTCAACAAGTGAGTGAGTGAGTGATTAGGGTTTAAGGGCCCGTCGACAGCTAGGTCATTAGAGCCCCAAGTCAAAATATAAAAAACGGATAAAACTCACCACCACTTAAAACTCAAAATTAAATAGTAAAACGCAAGCTAAAACAGCCAAAAGCTAAAACGGTTAAAACTTAAAAACTTGTCTAAAAAAGGATACTCTAAATAGTTAAAAGCGTGTAAAATGCTCTAAAAAGGTAAGCAGGTAAAACGTAAAAGGTAAAAAGTAAAACCACGCAATAAAATTTAAACTTGCTTACCAAAGCCAATGCTGCCGACAAACCGCAGTACTGAATCCACAGCTACCGGGTCGTCGCCTAACATCGTCGTGTTCAACAAAAAGAGGCCGGACATATCGCAAACGTCTGCTACAAGGCACCCACGAGCATCGTCGGTGTCGGAACCCCATAAAGTGTGCTTGGCATTCAGATCACCCAGGAAGATAAGCGGTGGCGGAATCTGAGCCAAAAGACCCCGAAGGTCGTTCTCGTGTACGACACTGACCGGTGGCAGATAGACATTACAAATTGACAGACTCAGGCCCTGCAACTGGACACGCACAGCTACAGCTTGCAGCGGGGTGTTTAGCGGAATGCTTGTGGCAGAGATGGTATGCGCCACCAGAGTAGCAACATCACCGCTTGCTCGTCGATCAGCTGCAGTCATGCCTAAATGCCGAAAAACCACGAAGATGTAATACATGATTAGGGTGCAAATGTGTTTCTTGTAGACAGACGATTGATAGAGAGCGTTGCGCAACGAGTTGCTGTATATCCGGAACACGTGCCCGGAACCCATTAAAATTCCACTGGATTATTTCCATGGTAAAGAAAAATTAGGGATTCGTCTTCATCTTTTTCTTTCTCATCTTTACCTTAACCGACTTTGGACGGGGTAGGTTAATTTCGTCATCCCCTAGTGACTCCTCGGATGAACGGGAGTCTGAAGATCCCCTGCGGCTCGCGGAAAGGGAGCGGGACTTCATTGATGACGTGTGGCTGCTGGCGCGAACAGCAGGCCTAGAGGAATGGCTATCAACAGGCTGGCTACGACTTGTGGACGCCTTGTGAGCTGGTGTCTGCACGGCTGTAGATGTTGTAGCTTGTGCAGGTGTGGCACGAGACAGTGGAACGAAACTCGCTGGTAGGTCTGTCTGTGTGGAAGCATCTGATACAGGGACATGCTGTATCGCTACGGTGTTGACAGGAGCGCGTCGGGCAGCCAAGGCATAACCTGTGGTGGTCGCAGGTTGCAGCTGCTCAAAGCGACGACGCGCCTCTGGAAATGTAAGATGTTCTTTCACGCGTAGCTCCGGTATACATTTTTCATCCAGAAACTTCGCACACTGACGCGAGCTAGATGGATGACCGGCTCCACAATTAACACAATGAGGGTCACGGGTACAAGCCGTGCCCTCATGGGGTGATAGGCCACAACGCTCACAAACGGCAGGATGGTTGCACGCGGTCTTAGTATGTATGAACTTCTGACACTGAAAACAGCGCATAGGGTTCGGGACATATTGACGTACGGCGGCACGCTCGTACCCGCAGAAGATGTATTCGGGCAACTGTGTGCCCTTAAAAGTGAGGAAAACCGTACGTAAATCAATCACTTTACCATCCTGCTTTCTTGTCAGACGGTACGCTTGACACACACGCTGGTCGGAGAGGCAAGTAACAATCTCCTCGTTTGACAGACCGTCCAAACTGGATGTGGTGACAACTCCTCTGCTTGAGTTTAGAGATTTATGTGGGGCTACCCGGATGGGGTAGGAGCCCAACAAAGTGGCTTTCAACAATTTCTGGCACTGGTCTGCGATGGTCACTTCTACCAAAAGCGTACCGTCTCGTACTCGGGTGGCGTTTTTAACCAGGCCACAAATCCTGTCGAGTTCTTTCTTGATGTAAAAGGGGCTCAGATCCTTCATCGTTTTCCTTTCACTGGCCAAGGTCATGATTAGAAAACTGTCGAAGTGGGAGGGCTTGCGCGGATGCATGTTGAAATCGGATCCCCATCCGGAACCGTCGGCGTCAGCCTGCCATCCGGGGGTCAAAGAAAAGAAAGACACCAAAATCTCCACGGTCTGTGCCGCCATGAAGACCCCTCCATGACTGATCTCAAAGCGTACTTCAGAGGGGCTACCCTCTGATCTCCACTGCTTGTCCGCATGGGTAAACCGTTCACCACGTGACACCCCGGTTTTATGCCCCCACCACAGGAATAACCGCCTGTGGCTCCCCGCTTTAGCCCACGCTAAACGTGACTCCTCAACGGAGTCAGCGTGGATTCAGGGGACTTCGAGTTGATTACACCGGGGTTCCGTCAGCGGTAACACGTCCGGCCGGTGATACTAACCCGACGGCACGCGGCCGTCGGGAGATTAACACCGGCCGTGCCCTCAAGGAGCTACGTGGGTGTACATGACGTGTGGACGGACTCCGCACCTAAGGCTACACATGGAGGCAGTGTGAAGGGTCCGCCTAACCTTCGCGCCTGAGACCTCCGAAGAGCACACAAGTCGGGGGCCGCGCCGAAAACCGTGGGACAGGACCACGGAGATAGGAAAGATCCCTGCTGGTGAGACAGGAGTTATAAAATTAAGGCCTTACGAACTAATAATCTTAATAAACCTAGAAGAGGAAGAGGGTGATATAAAAATCAACATAAAACGCTGCACGTGGCACAGTTAATGAATGTGAAGCGGTGAAATGATGGTGAGCAGCTCGGGGCCCCGGGTGCGCCAAACCCGGACCTACCGTGGTAGGTTCCCCTGGGGGAGTTTGATTTCGGAGTCCTCTTCTCCTAGATGAGTTGTCGACCAAGACTACCGAGCCTCATCTACCCGTTTGGAATGTTCTTAGCTTCCCCTCACCTCTTGCCTACCAGTGGTCAAAGGACACTAAGTAGGCCGTCTGGTTCGGGTACTGAGCCCCTCCGCCACGACAAGGCGACACTCATTCGGAGGGGTCACCTGCTTGAAATTTGCCTTGCACTCACAAAGCTAAAATTCCGAAAAAGATCTACAGCAAATTAATTTAATTGAAATAGAATTGAAATAGGTCAGAATTGCCTTACAACTTCTAAACACATTTACAGCAGAATTACAGCTTGAAGCAACATCCATTCTGCGTGTGATGACAATAGCTAATAACATGGTAAGCAGCCAAATTAGAAGATTATCCATGGGTATGGTGTCATGCATAACACTTAGAAGCACATAGGACTGTTAAAAGAGTTATATCAGATCATCCGAAACATGCCATATGCCTGGAGGTAAGATGAAGAAACTGATAACTGGAATGAGGAACTTCCAGTAAGTATATATTGCACACCTAGTCCTAACAATAAACACAGACATCAAACATTTCCCCTTATCCCTCTGGACTGATGCAACTGTGCAGCAGCTGAGACAATTTCATCCTGCATCACCATCTTTCCTTGAAATGTTCACCCATTCAACTTTCAGTATTGCTGTTTGTTTCGTCATGAAATGGTCTGTGAAAGAGAATCATATAGCTGTCACAGCATTACACAAGTGCAAGAAGGATCCAAGGGTGATTTTCAATTTGTTAAAACCTCTTGGAATCTCACTTAGATTTGTTTATTGGACCATTAAAAGATTCATCCATCTTTCCAGAGTGATGACAATGCAAGATCTGGCCAGCCACACTCCGTTCAAACCCCCGATGTGATTGAGAAAGTTTGGGAACAAATGAGAAGAAATCCTGTTAGGAAACAAGAAATATGGTGCAGCAGCTTCAAATGTGCAACAATGAGTATCTCTAGGCTAATAAATCAAGAGCTAGGATTTCAGGACTACTGCTAATGTACAGGCCATCTGCTCAACACCCATCTGAAGAAGATTAGACAGGAAAGATCATGTAACGTACTTAGTATGCCAGAAATCAACATCGCAGCATCCTTTTTTTAGACCAAAAGATGTTCACAAATGAGGAGAAATTCAACAGGTAGGACAACAGAGTTTATGCTCAGAGCCATGAAGAATACCATCAGGTTGCTCTCGGATTCTTCGTGGCCATCATCCAATATCAGTGAAGATTTGATTGGGAGTCTCATACCAAAGGGCTACAGAGGTGAAAAGGGGGTAAAAACCAATGCAAATGTGTATGCAGAGGAAGTCCTGGAGAAAGTTGTAAGACCTCTTAATCAGACAATGTTTAATGCTGAACACTGGATCTTCCAACAGAGGAAGTATCAGCAGTGGCTCAAGGACGTCTCAGAGTTCATCAGCTGTATGAATTGGCCATCGTACAGTCCAGACCTGAGTCCTCTGGATTACAAACTGTAGGATATGGAGACTAAGACCAGCTCTTCAAGACACAATAATTTTGAAAGCCTAAAAAAAGATCCCTGCAATGAGCAGTAGCAGATTTAGATATTGCTGCTATGGATGACTGGCCAAGGCATTTAAAGGCTTGTGTGGAGGCTAAAGGTGGACATTTTGAGTGAAATGACAGTGTAAAGTGTTCACCAGAATCTGTTCTATTAAATGGTATTTCATAACTTTAAACAATGTTCTCATTTGGCCTCGAAATTATTCCTTAAAGTTGTGACAGAGCTTTGATAAGACTAGGTATTAAGAGAGAACTTCAGCAGCCTTACATCCAATAAAAACCAGTCTGCATTACTCAATTTGGTCATCAGTTTTTGTTGTCTTGAAAATTGACATCTGCATGAAACACTGGCAGCTCAAGCTTTTGATAAAAGTACAGTTTAATTCTGAGTGGGAGCCATTTTTAAAAAAATAAACTTTTAACATCTCTCAAGTTTATCCAGAAATGATGAAGAAAATTATATTTAAAGATTGTTCAAAACAAGCCATGGATTCAAAGATATCAGAGTTACATGACATTTGTTTTTATGTATAAGTTAAAGATGCAGGAACAGAACAAAACAGAATGGAAGTTTTCAACTTGACATTTTTGTATAAACATGCAGATTAAAGAGGATGAAAGAAAAAGTGTGCTTTATTCAACACTAGCCAACAATTTTTGAGACAGATTTTTTCACATTTCATGCATTACAGATGTCAAAAATAATAAATTGGGCAGTCACAAAATATGTGAATATAGCTATAAAGCATATTATAATGAAAATTTTAGCACAGATATCTGTTTAACATAGCAACAAATACATAACATTAAAAATTAAATTATATTATAATGTTAAAAGCCATACACATAGTAATAGTAGTGAAAATAGTTATCAAAGTAGCATAGTAAGTGAGAAACAAATATATTGCAACAGAAACAAAACAGGAAATGCAATTAATGTAGTTACATAGAACTATACATAGATAGTTACTTTGAACCTTTCAGATGATCTTCCAAATTTAATTTGTATGTATTTATGTACTATCCTCCTTTCATCCTTCTTGGTTTCCATTATAGACCTAGCCAGTTGTTTCACTATGCCCCATGCCTTTTTGCTCTGCATCATGATGATACTTGGGTTCCCTACTGTTAACACCTCATCTAATTTGCTATATGCTTCTCTTCCCCTCTGATCCCATCACAGGCATTGAAAGAAGGTATGCTCTACAGTCTTCTGCATTATGGTAGGGACATTTAATAGTGTCAGTTTTTCCCATTTTAAATGCACACTTCTTGAATCTCCCATGCACAGTCAAAACCTGGATCAGGAAATAATCAACCTGATGATGATTGCACACAGCCATGATCTCCACCTCTGGTATTAACCTTTAGGTCCATTGTCCTATTATAGTAGTTTCATCCCATCTTACTTACCAATCATCAATAATCACTTCTCTAGCTTCAGAATAATTGTGTACATTTGAGACACTAATAAGCCGTCATTCTTCCACCAGTAAACCAATAGAGATGGCCCCAGCTACTTGAGCCTCAATTATCCTAGGTAAAATGGACCAACAGTACCTTTGATAATACAAAATTTGGATAACACAGACTCTTGTCAAAAATTGAAAGGGAAGCGTATGGTAAACTGGTGAAATGAATGAAAACATGATCAAAGATGTGAAGAAAAGGTATCTATTGTATTATCAAATAAAAAAAATGACATACAAGTAAAAATAAAACAAAATAAAAACACAAAATGGAAAAAAAGGGGCCTACAGTATGTGCATGTTCCAGTTAAAAGAAAGGTTATTTCTTCAAGAAGTCCATTGGTGTTTTCTGCTTAGTGGAGCTTGCTCACTTCTTTGCCATGCAATCGTTGTAGCAGTAGAAAATCTATTGAAGTTATCTCCAACTGTTACTCTAGGTACTCAATGGTCTTTTCTATTATTTCACATCCTTCAATGTGGCCAATTTTCTAATTCTCCATTTCAATGTCTTCATTCTCACTTTCACTATTTTCAGCCCCTACATTCACTGCCTCTACTATCATCTCATCAGTCACTCTCAATTGCTCGTCTACACTGATCCACTTGGCTATATCGTTCTCAGTGATTGTTTCATCTGTCAATCTTTGAGCTAGCTCTGCTATATGGGCAAAGTTTCTTGATTTTCTATGACGTTTAATAAATTTGCGCGACACACTTCATAAAATGGGACCTCGGTTAACCCAGAACTTGGTTAATTGGGGCTCAGATAACCACGGCTCTACTGTACTTTTAGTGCCCTACTTGATACTGTTCTGTAAGCACAAATCCATCACAGAAGTACTTTCCTTTGTACTCTTTCCATCAGTATTACACATTTCTTCTTATTTAGTATATTATGCCATATCAATTCAGCATATAACATAACCAATTAAACTACACTGCATAACAGTTGACGTTTAACAGACCACATCCACCAATATTTGGCATTATTCTAGCGAGTTGAGATGCTTTTTGTTCTGCCTTTTTGTCACAATTTATACGTGCTCTCCAAAAGTGATGTATGGAACTATACTGGCACACCTGGTCTATATGATACTGATAACATAATACAAAATAACAAATGTGCGGAAACAAATCCGAAAAGTAGTATAGAAAAAAAATACAGAAGACTTTGAGAGGTAGAACTGGAACTTAAAAATTCAATGCCACAACTGGGATTTGAACCACAGACCTTCCGCTTACCGGGCGGACGCTCTAACCACTGAGCTATTGTGACAAACTGCCAGAATGGCATTAAATTCTCAAACCAGTTCGTATTTCTCCTGGTAAACCACAAAGGCAGTCTCACATCAGAGACAAATTACCCCAATGGTGACTTACTATTGTAAGTACTTTATATCCCAGGATTAAATAATAATATAAGTACTTTATATCCTGGGATATAAAGTACTTACAATAGTAAGTCACCATTGGGGTAATTTGTCTCTGATGTGAGACTGCCTTTGTGGTTTACCAGGAGAAATATGAACTGGTTTGAGAATTTAATGCCATTCTGGCAGTTTGTCACAATAGCTCAGTGGTTAGAGCGTCCGCCCGGTAAGCGGAAGGTCTGTGGTTCAAATCCCAGTTGTGGCATTGAATTTTTAAGTTCCAGTTCTACCTCTCAAACTTTGCCCACACACGGCTTGTGTGTTCAAAAACACCAACAGTAAGTTTGTTGGCATAAATAAATAATAATTACCTACAGAAGACTTACTTACAAAATAGCTGAATGCTATAAAAATGTACTAAGACAAGAGAGAACAATAATAAAATAGCATTGACAAATTACAAATACTGTAAATTTACACAAAGACAGTTGGACATACCGTTCCTACAATTACTCAGATTATGTAGGCAACCATATACAACAATGTCACAGTGGAGTTTTATGTTAAAAATAACAACAAAAGATATAAAATAACAATCATATGCTGTGCCATCAGTTCAAAAGGACCTGCATCTCACAGCGCCAGTTCACCGACACTCCACTCCCTGTGCAGCCAGGGGGATGGGGTGTTTTGTGCCACATGAAGCATGTGCGAGGTCAGTCAAGGCAGCGGAGCATTAGTTGTGTTGCCAATCAGTTATGTATAACAAAGAATATTCATTTGTAGTCATTTCATAAAATACGAATCACCTGCTCAGTGTCATACAGCATTTAGGGAAAGGTTTCCTGAAATTGATCTGCCCAAAAGATGTACAGGGCATAAAATATACCACAAATTCAATACTACAGGATCGATAGTAGATCAGTAGAAAAGCAAAGATGCCACATTCTCACAGAAGAAAAGTTGTTGTTGTAGTGTTTAACGCCCGCTTTTACTACTACGGCACCGCAGGCGGTGACACTGATGACACATGGAATGAAGATGGAGCACCGGTGGAATGAGATGGCAGGGGAAACCGGAGCACTCGGAGAAAACCCGCCCTGATGCCTCTTCGTCCACCACGAATACCACATGCGGGTCCCTGGGATCGAACCCGGGCCGCCTAGGTGATAGGCGAGCGAGCTAACCGCTCAGCCACGGCGCCGCCACAGAAGAAAAGCTTGATATCGATCCTGGATTAGAACAATTGCCCCAGAAGTCTCTAAGTTAGCACAGCAAGCAGGTGTCAGCTATGGATCAGTACAGAAGACCATAAAAGTGCTAAAATTGCAACCATACAAAACGAGAGGTGCAAGCCTTAAAGGACAGGTATACCCACACTAGAACAAGGCTATGTATCTAGTTTCTTGAGTCTGTACAAGTCGATATTATAAACCCACAAATTGTGTTATTCAGTGACAAGGCATGGTTTCATATCAATGCACATGTTAACACACAAAATAATTGCTACTGACCTACAGTAAATTTGACACTCATACATGAAAGCACACTACATGATCCTAAGATTGGCATATGGTGTGTTGTGAGTGTGATGAGAAACATTGGCCCTATTTTCTTTCACAAAACCATTAATGCAGAACGATACCAAGCCGTAACTTTGGAAGAGTTTTTCACTCAACTGAAGATTGAACACATGGTGTATTTCAACAAGATGGGGCTACATCCGATACAGCTCAGACTTCATTGTGTGCAATTGCTGACATGTTTGATGACAAAGTAATTGGTGTAAGGAAGGGGCCCGCAAGTTCTATACCTAACGCCCTGTGATCATTATTTGTGGGGCACTTTAAAAGACAAGGTATATAAAATAAATCCCAAAACATTAGATGAACTGCAACATAACCCTGGGAAGAAATAACCAACATCTCACAAGAAGAGTTATGTGCAAATGAAAACCTGTTAAGATTCTACAATAGCTGTCTTGCAGTACATCTTTGAAAAAGGTAAGCAATGTAGACACAAACTAATGTTCATAATAATGAATGTTACCAAGTTAGCCTTCTGCACTCTCCTGCCAGGTGCACAGGGATTGGTGTGTTGGAGGACAGGCACTGTGTGCTGTATTGTCATGGTGCCACGAGGAGCAAGCCTGTTTGGTCCAACTGTGAACAGAACTCAGGGACGTAGAACACATCATACAATTGGAACATGCATCATGACTAAACTGATAGCACTGTAGAGCAAATACAATTAATATCAATGACAAAAGGTCAAGGTCAGTAGCAGTCAACAAAGGATTAGAAGTAATTAGTAAAGGTGTCCCACAAAGGTTCTAATCTCAGGCCTTTGTTATTTTTAATATTTATAAATGACTGTCATATAATCTTAAACAGTCAATACCTGTGCTCCTTACAGATGATACTAGTGTGCTTATGTGAAATATTGCATCAGCAATTAAGAGATTCTGTCATTAACGCATTTGAACAGCTCAACATTTGCTTAAAGCAAATAAGATATCACTAAACTACCATAAAATAAGCTTTATTGAATTAGAAACAAAGCATAAGTAAACAAATTAACAATCAGGCAATAATTACACTATAAGTATCCAATACACAATTTCTTGGGGTCAAAACAGACAAAGACCTCAGCTGGAGAAAACATAATAATCATGCTACCAAAACTTTGCTCTGTTTGATTTGCATTAAGAAATCTAGAGAATATGCCTCCAACATGCCTTAAAAACAGCATATTTTCCTTACTTTCAGTCTCTCTTGCAATGTGGCCCTATCTTCAGGGGTAACTCACCACATAGAAATCAAATCTTTATATTACAAAAAAGGGCCACATGTATTATTTGAAGTATTGGTCCTCATCATTCCGGATGGCTATTATTTAAAACTTCCCACTCTCAGAATTTTTTGGGATCTAAATAATGGCCTACAAGAAGAAATACCACAAACAATAAGTATGGCCCTTTTTTGTAATGTAAATACTTGTCTGCTGAGTGCTGAATTATAACTTCACAACAAACCTTGCACTGCATGATCACAGCACTGGGCCGTTCGGTTTAGATTGCGTACTTCCTAAAAAACTTCATATATACTCCACTACCAATGTTTTTGCCTTCATCTTGCGTTACGTAAGAAAAAAAAATAAAATAAAATTAATAGTATCTCATCAGCACGTAAATATTCACTACATAGGGTAGATTACATCTGATTGCACTTATTCGTAACTGCTCGCCTACTGTAATGCAAGTTGTGAAGTTTACTCTAGAAATAATGGGGGCTTACAAATATTCACTTTTTACCTACGTCAGGCAAGATGAAGGGAGAAAATGAATATTATTGCTGGTGGGTATTTCAGAAGTACATGAGAAGAACAAATACGCAATCTTAACCTTTAATTTAACACGAGGGTAGTTCATCTCTTCTCTGCCGAAAACAATACCAATGAACTCAAAAGCTACCCCTGTTACTCTTTAATGAATCGAAGAGAGTGAAGTAAATTATTTACCTGGTTACTCTTTGGTGTAGGAGGACTGAATTTCTCAATGCGAACAACCTTGGATGGGTCCCCATATTCACTGTATATAAGTTTGTGTGCCACTAAGCTGTTATGTCGAACTAACATTAATTTAGAATTAAATTTTAAAAATCCAATATTTGCTCTGACGAGAGAGCTATAAAATCTTGTAAAACATTCTGCCATTATTTTAACTAACTGAATTCCTTACTTCTGGGAGCTTACTGTTGCGAGTGTTCTGTGCTGTTGCTGCTAGCAGCAATCACATAACCTGTTGTTGTTGTTGTTGTTTGGGGGTTTTTGGACGCACTATCACACTCCTTGTCTTGTCTTGTCTGGCGCTTGTTTAACGACGCCACTGCCAGCCTTAAAGGTGGCGACTGCGTCAATCATGACGGTCTAATGCAGTGTTGCCATATTCAAAAAACGTGGAAACCGTACGCACGCTAGAAATGGACCGTATATTCCCCCACAGAACCGTACAACAGATTTAATATAAAGAATCAAAGCTTTTAATATAGCCATATGCATATAATAGTCGTATTCGTGTATTTATTGCGTTTTTCTTTTGAAAATATACATAATAGATCAAGAAAATTTACTTCAAACTTGTATATCGTGCTTCATTCAAATAAGCGATGCAAATATTAGGTTGTATCCTAAATTCTTATAGCATTGTTATACATATAATCAACTATTGATGAAACTAAAAGAGGAATTGGCTAAAGAATCTAAAAGATCTAAAATCATGATTCCATATATTTGGGAAAACATTAGGGCAGAATGATATTAAAATATGTAATATGAATGTTGAATTGCAACTTAGAAAAATATCACAGTAACACACTAATAAATAAATAAATAAATAAATAAATAAATAAATAAATAAATAAATAAATAAATAAATAAATGAATGAATGAATGAATGAATGAATGAATGAATGAATGAATGAATGAATGAATGAATGAATGAATGAATGAATGAATGAATGAATGAATGAATGAATAAATAAATAAATAAATAAATAAATAAATAAATAAATAAATAAATAAATAAATAAATAAATAAATAAATAAATAAATAAATAAATAAACACTCACCGATTTGTCAGTGACTAGAAAATGAAACTGTCGTCAGCATCCTCCTTTTCCGAGGAACTGTCATTTTCTGTTGAATGTGCCGGCTCATGTTTAGAAACGTGCACTCTCCACTTGCCAGCCAGATTCTAAGTCCGAACTTAGTGCTTGAACCGTAGAGAGTACTGTGTGTCATGGAGTTTAACGTATTTTCAGTAGGTGTGAGACTTTCACAAGTGGATCCATTATGTTTTATACACTGAATGGCCAAAACACAAGCATTAATAAAATTGTAAATGTTGTAAGTCGATTTCGGTGTCTCACTTTAATTAGGTTCATTTTGCTAAAGACACGCTCGCAGTCAGCGTTGGAATGCGGTAAAGATAACGCAGAAAGGCTAAATTGAGAAATGTCTTTAAATGGAATATCGCCAGAACTATCCTTGAACTGCAACATCTGGCCCCAAAATTCGTCTGGTTCAGTACAGGTGATAATTTATTGACGGAGGTTGGTAAACGGTAATTTTCGCCATTAGTCACCTATTTGCTGCAACAAAACCACAGAACAAAACTGAGTTTTCATCCCACACTATCCTGAGCCATTGTATGGCTAGAGGGAGTAGCGACGGTGTAGCTTTCCTTTTCTCATTAGACAAAGCTTTCTTCGGTGTTAGTAAAGAAAGTAATGGCAAGAGAGTGTCACCAAAATCATATCTCTTTCTCAATTCTATGAATCCTGTTTGGAAAAATTGTCTGCATCTGCCGTAAAAGTCTTTGAGTAGTTTATTTTGTTGGGCAATCTGCAGTTTTTTAACCTCTTTATGCACTTCTATTCCTAAACACATTTCCGCATCAGGAACAAAATTCTCGCTCTTAGTAGGATCGATCTCTGACAAATTTGTCATAACATTAAGTCTCTATATGAGCTTTGCATTCTGTCATGAAGTTCAACTATTACCACTTTGCTGTTCTGAAAGTACTGATTGATTGCAGTAAATTTAGGTAAAACCCAAAGCAAAAATAGGAAACACAGTTTCAATAATGGATCATTCAATGAGCAACGAATTTCTTCGACTGCTATTAGTCTTTCATCAAAATATTTTGAGCCAAAAATAGTCTTAGAGCTTCCCATTGTTCCACGAGTACAATTGTTCCATTGTACAACTGCATGCAAGGATAACCATCTAGTTTTTTATGGATGAAGCATTTTGCGAATTGGTAGATCAGTGATCATCTGAAACTCTCTAAATTGTGCCTGGCTTTTTGCACTAGCTCCAAAATAATTTAAAATGTTGCGCGCTAAATCCTCATATCGCTTAGGGAGGCGTTTACATGCCTAATTGCACACATGTGAAGGGAGTGGCAGGTACATTTTAAAACAACTATGCCAGGACACAGTTCTTTTAATCGTGTCATCATCACACTGCATCCATCCGATGCGAAAACTATTATGTTTTCTAGTGGTATGTAATATTCGATTAGAGAACTAACAATAGTTTGAAACACATTTTCACCTGTTGCACCCTCATTAGCTTTAACGTGGCCTCCTGGTTAAAAAATATTGCTGAAGTTTCAGAATTTACTAACAATTCTGTTTGATGTGTTATCAAAATACTTAACCACGAGACACAAAGTTTTCACCGAACCTATATCGGTCGATTCATCCGTCAACACACTGAATTTGATCGACTTTAGTTCCCCAGTCATTTTTGTGATTTTGACCAATAACGTTTATAATTATGGCCGTACATTTCGTGCGTTTCACGTGCATTGCTTTCGCGATTTTTGAGTCAGGAAACGAATCTTTCAGAACGCCCTGTAATTGTTCCATCGCCCTAAACGGTATGTTGTGTTCAGCAAAAAATCCTGCCAATTTTATTTCTGCTAAATGAGCTGCTTTATTAACATTCGAATTGCTGGCACTCCAGCTGCTTTGGCTTGCGACAGACACTCCTTTCATTTTCTTCAAATGACCTGCGCGTTTCCACATTACTAAGTTTTTTTTAATTAATGTCCTCCAACATTGTGTCATATCGGACGAATGAATGAAATGATGCTCAAATGAGCCCGAGGTCCATGGAGCTTTAAGTTACCCGACATTCGTCTTCTCAGGGTAGGGAAAGCCTCGGAAGAAAACCTACCCGGATAACTTACCCTAAGCGAGATTCGAACTCGCGACCTCTTGAACGTGAGGCAGACACGCTAACCATCACGCTACCGAGGCGGGCACATTACTAAGTTCTGATACGAATGAGATCTCACAAATCCTACATCTCACCTTTTCATCACTCGTAGGGTCGCGGCGCAACCATTGCTTATATTAAGGGATACTTTCACATACGTCCCTGAACTTTTGTTTCCTTCTAGGAAACGATTCTTTTGTTTTTTCGGCGTTGACGAGCCAGCATCGCTATCTTCAGAACAAGAAGCCATTGCACTTCACTGTACCACACTTATTACCAATCCTATTGAACTGACAGAAAAGTTATAATTAGTCTAACTTTTATCAAACACTGATATTAAATAACTTTGAAAACTGCTGTATAAAATGTTAATGCCCCGAAGGTGACCCGATACGATTCCAAGCGATACTGCACTCAGTTTATGAAATATTGTACTATGCTGACACAGGTTGGGTTCTTATTTATCGTTTGTGATACCCCACAGCAGATATGCAGTGCCAAGTGAAATAACGTTTGCTTTTGTTTACAGTCATCATCTCGTGTTACGATTACGCAGCATTATCTACATCCTGTTTATCATAGCCTATCACATATATGTGTTTGCGACATACCTGCGGTTCAGCCAAGCCAAGAAACAAGCTTTCCATTTGTGGACCGTATTTTAGGCGTACGGTCTAAGAGTTGAACCGTATACCGTACGGGTTAATCAAATTACCGTACTTGTACGGTCCAGACCGTACGTATGGCAACACTGGTCTAATGTGGTGAAAGGGTGGGGGTCTGAACAGAGGTGGCAACGTGTGACCTAGCGCGAGTTTACAGTTTCATTCGCGTGCGTGTAATAAAACGAAACAAAGCTTTACATATAATGGTGGAAGTAACGAAGGTAATTGAAAAGGTCCAGTATGATATACCCGATACAATACCCTAAGAAAGTCCCTGGTAGCTGCATGGTGCCTGGGACAAGCAAAAAATAGATGGTTAATATCCCCTATTTGGCCACATTCATAAGAATTTGAATCACGTAGATTGATTCTGTATAAATAGGCTGGTGTCAATGCCACATTTAGTAGCACCCTAAAGTAACTCGAATATGCAATTTTCGGTATACGTGGCTTATGCTCGAGGAATTGTCTGAATTGTATGCGTATATCCGCCAACGGAGTATGCCGCGAATCGTCGCGGCGTAAGATATCCATCAGTATGTCTCCCGGAGGTGTTAAAAATTCCGGTGTGACCGTGGGAAATCTGGTCGCAGCTGTGGCGGCGGCATCGACTATGTCGTTGCCAGATATTCCGACGTGACTGGGTATCCACATGAGCGTGAGCAAAACATGACTTGGTAATTGGTGTAGTATATTCAATATTAGAATCTCGTAGATTTGGTGGTGAGAATGGCAGTATGTACGCGTGAGCCCCTGCAGGAGGCTGAGACAATCTGTAAAGATAAATACCCGGGAGGGCACATGTTGCACGAACTTTATCGCCTTGTAAAGGGCGATAGAGGCGGTGTAAATTGATGTCTCGTCAAATAATCGCCACGAGTGTTTTTCCTTTGTATTCCACATATATATATATATATATATATATATATATATATATATATATATATGCCGGAACTGACTCCATCAGGAGTTTTCGAGCCGTCTGTAAAAATGATTTGTACTACATGTTTAGGTGAGGAAAGGAACGGGGTGATATACTCTCGCCAGGCGAGGGAATAACCCATTTTCGGTGCACGAAACTGATGTGTGTGCTGTAGTGTTTAACGCCCGCTTTTACTACTACGGCACCGCAGGCGGTGACACTGATGATACATGAAGATGGAGCACTGGTGGAATGAGATGGCGGGGGAAACCGGAGCACCCGGAGAAAACCCGCCCTGACGCCGCTTCGTCCACCACGAATACCACATGCGGGTCCCTGGGATCGAACCCGGGCCGCCTAGACGAAACTGATGGCAGTCAATCTCAATATGTGACGGAAGCGAATAAACATTCATATCTATTAAGTAATTCGGATGTGTGGGTGTCCGGTAGATGTGATCATAGGACTGAAATCGCCCCAAGCATCGTACCAATGGTAATGGCAACTGTTCCCTCTCCGGCAATTGGCAGCGGTAAAGCTCGTAAAGACGTGTCAATTTCGGTAACAGGACATTGTGCGAATGTGTTAACAAGCGTGCTATTTGGCGACCGCCCTGTATGAGCATGCGACCCTCGACGTCATACGACGGGAAGTATAATTTATGTTGGCTCTTCGCTGGTCGTCCGGGTATATGGAATATTATGTTGTAGAGTTGGTATAAGAACGATTCTAGTTTATTACGCACACCTTGCGTAGGGGTGGGGGCTAGTAATAAACCATATTCCAGGCGTGAAAATATCAAAGGCGGAAATAGTCTTAGTAAGACCCGGGGGTCTGTGCCCCAGTGACGCGCGGTCATGGCCTTGAATAATGCTTTTAAGGCATTAAGCGTAGCTAATACACGTTGCATATGTAGCGTGTAACTTAAGTCTTGGTGTAAAAGTACCCCTAAAATTTTGACTGTGAGAGTCGGCTGAAGGACATAATTTCGGAGGCGCAGGGAACGGCGTGACAAGCGGGTAGCTTTATTAAAATGTACAAACCGGGTCTTACTTAGGTTAACTGGGAGGCCGAGTCCTTCTAGGTACGCGATTATCTTCTGACAGTCTGTCGAAAAATTGTCCAAGCCTATACGGGAACGGGCGGTGATTGTTTGATAAAGAATAATATCGTCAGCGTATTGTAGAACTCTGACGGCTACTGTTACCCCCGAGATGATGTCACCGACATATATGGCATATAACAATGGACTAAGTGCCGATCCCTGAACTAGACCTTGCGAGGTCTGTCTTGTGTGGGCCCTTTGTCGGAACGGTGCAAGTGTGCAATGTCTATCGGCATGAAGCGCCGCTATTATTTGGCGAATAGGCGTCGGGATCCCGACCGGCTGTAGCCGTTTCAGTAATATTGGGATCGACACCTGATCATAAGCTGAAGTTATATCTAGAAAGAGTGCCAGAATTTGGTTCTTTGTGCGGAAGGCGATATTAACATCGGTTAAAAAGGTATATAGTGGGAAAGTGGTCCCATAGCCTCTCCGGAATCCGTATTGCGTACTGGGCCACCGACTATTTCGTTCTAAATAAAAACTGAGGCGGTCCTGGAGGATCTTCTCAAATACTTTTCTTAATGTGGTTAATAAGCCGATCGGGCGATAATCCGCCGGGGCGTGACCCATACAACCTGGTTTTAGGATAGGATGGATTATAATGGTTCGCCATGAAGTTGGTATAGATCCCCCGCGAAGTAGTTTGGTATACGCTGATGCTATTAAAGCGTACCATGCCTCCGGAAGGGATTGCAAAAGGTTATAGGTGATCCCGTCGGCTGCCGGGGCCGATCGTCCGGTTTTTCTCATTATAGTTCTGCGTACCTCAGTTGCAGTAAAAGGTGTTAATAGTGGGTTCGACGTATCTATTTCCGTTGCCGTAACCGTCATGTTTTCGGGAACCGAAGTCGGGGCCACCCGACTTAAAAATTGTTCCTGTAATTCAACCTGCCTGTTCATCGGTAAGGGCGGTAAAGCTGGGCGTTGTTTCTTGAACCAGGCCAACTGTTTCCATATTTGTGCGGTTGTAGTATCCGAGGTAATGGAGTTACAGTATCGTAACCATGATTGCCGTTTGATGCGGCGGAGCCGACGTCTCACGCCGGCCTCCGTTCTTCTGGCTACGAGGTAGCCTCCTCGGTCCTAAGGTAGTTGTATCGAGAGTAAGCCAACCGTTTTTCCGCGACCAACTGGGCACACTGGCTGTTCCACCATGGAGGTTTTCGAACCTTCGGCGACTTTATTTCCGTCCAGGGGTGATACTGATCCTGGTACTGGTGTAGTGTATCCTCTATCTGTTCGTATGTCACGTCGGTTTCCGAAAACTGATTGGTCGCTTGGTTAAGGTACGAACGTAAATGTTCACGGCGCACCTGCCCTCGTCTACGACACTGATATAACGTGTGTCCGCCCCTCTGTCGAGGTACGTATTTAATCAGAAAGGGAAAATGATCGCTCCCCAGGGTCTGGGGGAGTTTCGACAAAGTCACATTGGGGTTTATGTCCGCTGTCACAAACATCAGGTCTGGGGAGGAGTCCTGTTGTCCCGGAGTACCCATCCTGGTGATATGGTGTTCAGATATTAAAGTCCACGCATGTTGTTCCGATAGCTGGAATAGGTGATGACGTTGGCGTTGTTGTGAAGATAGTGCCCGGAAATCTGTGATATTAAAATCTCCGCAAATCACTTGTTGCTGTGTTTGGGGAATCAGAAATTGCTCCCATTCCACCAAAGTGAAACGGCGGCCGGTCGCATAGACACCTACAATCGAGAGGTCCCCTAGAGTTATCCGTACAGCTTCCAAGTGGGGCGGGTACCGGATATCGGTATCCCAGTCCCGGACATACAGATTACTGGCGACACCGATGGCTACACCTCCACCTTGCGTCGCCCGGTCGTTGCGGAATATTTGATAACCCTGGAGGTGAAATGACTGGTGTAAGTGTAACCAGGTTTCCACCAGTATTATGACATGCGGGTTAAACCTAGTTAAGTACCAATGCAGGTCAGCTAATTTGTTATTGATGCTGCGCGCATTCCAGTAAGCTATTCTTAATTCCGGCATATTTAATATGCGAATGTTACAGGTGTAGTTGTTGTTTCAAAGATGCCAGTGTACTTAAGAGATATTCAGGAGATTCAGCTAATAATCTATCAAATGTATGTTGTATTTCCCGGAGGTTCCGTCCCCGAGACCCCGGGGGCCACTTTGGGGGTAATCCCTTAACTGTATCCTCCCTCGGGACGTTTCTATCCAGCGAGTTTTTGTCTTTGCTCGATGCTCCTTGCTCGATTGGGCCAATGTGCAATTCCCGGGTAGGAAGCGGTTGTGGGACTCCTAGGGGGCCATTCTCCGTTGGTTTAGTAGGAATGACGGAGGGGGTTCCTTCTGGCCAGCGGCCATGGGGTGCCCACCGTTCTCGTAACCATTCTTGAGCAGGAGGTGCCTGTTGTGTTTGACATTTCCGTTTGGCCGAATAGTTTGATGTACCCCTCCCGGTCCTATATGAGTTAGGCTTCGATATTATGCATCGGCTTCGCTCCTCTGGTAGGTTAGGAAATTCTTCCCGTCCCTGGCGCGAAACATCCTTGGGAACAGTTGTTTTAGTGAGGTCCGCGTAGGAGGTGGTTCCCGTAAGCATCTGCCGAGCTTCGTGCCTGGAAATGGGTAATTCCCCTATCCGGGCAGCAATCTGCGACTCAAGCTTATACGCTGGACATTTATCTGTTTCCGTTGCCACGTGTCCCTGCTTACAATTGATACAGCACACGCGATCTACTGGACAGTCGCTCTGCCCCTCCAGGTGAACCTGTCCGCACTTTAAACAGCGCTTGGTGTTCCTGCAGAATTTTGCTCTGTGATGGAATTTACCGCAATTTTCGCAAATTAGGACTCTCGTTGTATATGTTCCTACTGTAAAGCGTTGATAATAAACATACACGTACGCTGGCAGACGTTGCGCCCTGAAGGTAATCTTCACCGTACGTGTTGGCTCAAAGGTCGTGTCCCCATTCGATGTAACTCTACGATTGAAACGGTGAAGATTGTGTATTTGTAGCTGGCCTGTTATTTGAAGATGGGTACCCAGTTCTTCCATGCTAATGTCTGTATCTATACCCCTCACCACACCTGTTACAAAGATATTATAAAAGGGGATATATGAACGTGTATCATGTATCGCATCAAAATCCGAGTCGAGAAATTTATTAGCTCCCATATAGGTTGAAAAGTGAACTTCTAGTTGGTTAAAGCCACTTTTATGGCTGTGTGTCACACCCTCGGCGTGTAAAAAAAGCCATTTTTCAATTTTAAGTGGGTGGAAATCTCGAATATTCCGACTGTTACATCTGATGATTACGAAAAAAGGTCCTAAATCCGTGGCTTGATACCTTAAAGGGGGTTTAGTTGACTTGTTACTCATCGTTGTCCCAGGCCTCACATTTGCCCCATTAGACTGCTCGGCAGCCGGAACCTCTGTGGAATTCAGATTCGGCTCGGCATTTTCTTGAGTAATGACTCCTGTATGTTCAGCCACAGGTATGTCTGTTTCCATGACCACCGGGGCTAGTAGTGTTGTGTCATCCATAATTAGTGCCGGCTAAACGATTGCCGGCACCCCCCCGAGGGGGTGGAAACGCCTCTAAGATCCACCAAAATTAAGTAGGAAATATATAATCTTACCTATTTAGTCCACCAAGATAGTCAAATATAAAATTAATCACACTACACACAAAGACAAAAACTATGCCGAAACACAATCACGTGTGTTCTGGAAACACAAAGACTGCTTCCGCGAACAGTCCGATCTACCCCGCCACCACACGTCCACCAAGCAACTAGCAGTAAGCGTATGCGAAGAGCGATACGCCTGCCACCATCGATCATGGTGGAATGACGTCACACTCCTTCACACCTTCACATAACCTCAAATGCAAAACAAATTCTCCTACCCATGCAGTGTTGCCATAATCAAAAAACGCGCAAACGGTACGCACGCTAGAAATGGACCGTATTTTTACCCAGATGACCGTACAACAGATTTAATACAGAAAAATCAAACTTTTAATATAGCCATATGCATATAATAGTCGCATTCGTGTATTTATTGCGTTTTTGTTTTGAAAATATACATAATAGATCAAGAGAATTTACTTCAAACTTGTAAATTGTGCTTCATTCAAATAAGCAACTCAAATATTAGAGTGCATCCCAGTGGCGGCTGGTGAACAAAATTAGGTGTGTGCTACAGTACCGCACAATGATTACACATTTTATATAATTAGTCTTACCTAATGGCGAAATATAAAGTCCATACGACGCTCCTTCCGGCTGCAGAACTTATCGATCACGCTAGTATAAAACCCCTCCATCTTAGAAGCAATGCTTTTCTTCATGGACAGCATTGCCAGAGCATCAAGACGATCCTGTGACATAGTGTTTCTTAAAAACGTTTTTACGCGTTTTAAGCATGAAAAGCATCTTTCTGGCTCAGAAATGGTCATTGGCGTTGTGATCAAAATTTTTAGTAAAGTTGTAATTTCAGAAAACGAATCTTGCAGACTCTTAGAAATTATGTATTGCAATAGTTGCACAGCCCTGTCAATGTTTCTAAAGTCAGGTCTTGCATACAGAACGCTAAGTTGTGTCTTTAGCATTTTCTTGTTCAGTGTTGTATACGTAGTCACAGCAGTTTGAAGTTCATCCTCAGGAAACTGACTTAAAAAGCTGCCAAAGAATTTAGAGTTTAACAGCTTTGCTGCATCGAGATGACTAAGCGACTGAAAACGACGTCTAGCTTCCTCGATAATGCGGTCACACACTTCTTTGGCTTCTATTTTTAGACATTCTACCTTCTAGCGTTTGCTCATTGATTCAGATGGAATCACAAATATATCATCGACTGCCTCTCGAATGTCACAGATGCACTGAATGAATGAAGACACAGCATTTTGTACTTTAACAGCCTCAGTTGATCTTGATTGCAGTTGATTATAAAGTACATCAACATGAGGCATTACTCGGTGAAAGAATTTCAACCATGAAAGGAATTTGCTGTCTTCTAAATAACGCCGAAGCCCATTTGCTTCCAGACAAGTCTTATCATGGGCAGAATTTCCCAACTCCGAAAAGCACTGCAGCAATTCTTCCTGATTTTCATAAATGACATTAACAGTTCTGGGTCTAAAATTCCACCTAGTTGCAGAACCACCAGGAACTCCTCTAGCCACCGCAGAATCCAGAGCTGCCAAGCGCTGCGGGGATCTCGAGAAAAAGGCAGGAAAAGCAGAGAGATTAAGAAAAAATATTCTGCCAGACTTATTCTGCGAAGCTGCATGTTCCATCACTAAGTTCAGTTGATGTGCATAGCAGTACTGCGCATTTGGAAACTGAGATTGTACTTTGGCTTGTACTCCACCAACTGCACCACTCATTACTGAAGCTACATCGTAAGTTTGGGCAATAAGTTTATGACGTTTATCTCTGAATAGTTCATTAAGCACTTTTAATATGCTTTCAGAAATTGCTTCTGCGTTTTGTCCCTTTGATTGCAAAAAACCCCAAAATCTCTCATATGGAACACCCTTTTTTCATATCTAAATACTAATACAAGCTGGGTCTGATGCGAAACATCTGTGGTTTTATCTGCCATAACAGCCACAAAATCAGCTTCTTGCATTTCCTCCAGAAGCACCTCACGACAGACTTCTAACATACAATCCAAGAGTTCGTTTTGGATGGTTCTAGAGGTCCCTTTGAATATATGGTTTGAGTCCATGTGTTCCTTCACAGCACTATCAATGTTACTTACTAAATCTATAAGTCCTAAAAACACGCCAGGATTTTCAGAAGATTCAGTCTCATCATGTCCTCTCAAAGCAAGCTCAAATGCACCACAAAACTTTATACAGTCAATTATGCGGGACAACACATACCTGTTTTCCTCTACTTGTAGATTATGCTTCAGCTTCGCCTCTTGATAAGCACGGCTTAACTGAGTCACAATATTTGTACTACCTAAAGCACTTAAATCTAGTACATTGTTTAAATGTTTTACATTTTGTTTGTGTTTGTTAATAAGAACATTAATATGTCCTAGATCTGTCACTCCCGCCGTACTCCACGAATCACTGTTCCCAAAAAGCAAGCATAGAAAACAGAAAAGAGCATTTCTTTCCTGACATCCACATATCCATGCATGCTCATAAATTTTGAGGTTAAATCGCCTGATGTAAGAATTATTTCTCCCTCCTTTTGCAGGTTGCGTGATGTTTAGATATGGTGTTTGCCTTCCTAACTGCTTCACTTGAACTTTTTCTTCTAGAGTCCTCCTAGAGAAAGGATAATTTATTAGGCTGTCCACAGAATTCATTTTAGCGTACACAACACAGATATTGCTCAGTACACGAGACTGACGTTCATTACCTGAGTTTATGGAGTATTTCGCGGTTATTTGTTGCTGTCAAAAATAAGTAGTGCCAACAGAAATTGCTCCACATGTCCAACTTCTCTCTGTTGCGTGCAAGGTCTATCACCGGCAACAGATAGTTGTCTCAACACCACATAGATGGCAGAAGTTGCATAACAGCAAGCAAATTCGTTAGATGACATTGCAATCCTGCTATCTAGCGACTTTGTACAGAAGCAGCATGAACTCATGTGTTCCACTTCATGAGAGCACAACGCTAGGTAAATTCAACCAATAGGAGAGCAGATTTCAAAATCGTACACCTATGTTTCGCATGCGTGGATTGGTCTACATTCCCTGCAAAGGACTGAAGAATTTTGTAGCACCAAACGCATCACCTATCTATCATCAGAATGGTAGACGCGGACCCTCAACTTAGAGTAGAGGGTCCCTGGCAACCTACCCATTACCCGCGAGGTCTAGGGCGGCCATCCGTCATAGACTTCGCAATCATCAAGCATTTTCCATACCATCTATCACTCACATCGGTCAACGAACTTCATTCAGATCATAATCCCGTGTTGGCCATCATTAACACCCAGGTTGCCAGTCATGAGGTCCCGATCCAACATCGGAACGTAGACTGGGACTGCGTCAGAAGTTGCCTGAATGGCTCCATCCCCGCCAACCCCGACATCACAGACATCCCAACCCTAGAGGTTGCGGTCTCTTCCTTCACCTCTGTCGTGAAGCGAACGGTTCACAACCTCACCATCCACACCCCAGCTCCTCTTCATCCTGATGTCCTGCCTTTAGAGCTTCTTTTGCTCATCCGCCGCTCTTGGGCGGCTCGCAGGCGCTACCAGAGGCAACGCACGCCCCATCATCTAGCGGTTCTAAGGCGTTTACGCCATGAGGTTCGTCTCCGTCTACGCGAGTACCGAGTGCGCGCGTGGGAGGACACGATGACTCGTTTGAACCCGGAAGATGGCGACGTGTGGAAGATCGCCAAGCGACTCAGGAACCGAGGAGGGTCACACACCTCACCCATCCAAGGCACCCGAGGCCTGGCCTATGAACCCCAAGCCAAAGCAAATGAGTTTGCTGACTACCTGGAGAGGATTATGCGTCCTAGAGATGATCCGCAGGACCTAGACTTCTCCGACCGTGTCCGCCAGGAGGTACGTCGATACCTTCGGCGTCCTCATGGGGAGGCGGATCGGCTTCCCATCATCAAACCAAGCGAACTCCAGGCCGCACTCCGACGCCTCGACCGCAAAAAGGCTGCGGGGCCTGACGGGTTAACCCCTGCCATGCTCCGCCACCTTCCTTTCAAGGCCGTGCTCTTCCTTACTAAGGTCTTCAATATGTGCCTCGCCCTTAATCACTTTCCACGCGAGTGGAGGGAGGCCCGGGTGATCTGCATATTGAAGCCAGGGAAAGACCCGGTTCATCCTGCCAACTACCGATCCATAAGTCTCCTGTCTGTACTCTCGAAAGTACTCGAGAGGCTTGTTCTAGTCCGCTTGTCTCCCATCTTAGGGGACATTCAAGCCATCCCTCCCCATCAGTTTGGGTTCCGGCCTGGCCACTCAACATCTCAGCAGTTGCTGCTTATGGTGGAGGCAGCCACCCTGGGTTTCCAGGACAAAGCCTATATCGCCGCGGTTTCTCTAGATGTTGAGAAGGCCTTCTCTACGACCTGGCATGCCGGTCTTCTCCACAAACTCATCCAACTGGAGCTACCCACACATCTAATACACCTGCTACACTCATTCCTAAAACATAGATCCTTTGTGGTTGCAGTTGTGGGAACCAAATCCACACGAAGGCCAATCAGAGGCGGAGTCCCTGAAGGTTCTGTATTGTCCCCTATGCTGTTCAGCGTATATGTGGCCGACATTCCATCCGAGCAGCACGTTAACATAGCCCAGTATGCTGACGACGTGCTGCTATACTGTACAAATAAACACCCTCGCAGAACCTTTCTCCCCATACAGCGACACCTCCGCCTCATCCAAGAGTGGTGTAGGCGTTGGCGATTGTCCATCAACCCGGAGAAAAGCCGTGCCTTACTTTTCACCAAACGCCGCTTTCCCGCCAACTTCCCCACATTCACATACCTTCGCCGAAGGATTGAGTGGGTAGATTCCCTTACCTACCTGGGAGTAAAGCTCAACAAGGGCCTAACTTTTCGGGGACACATCAACGACCTATCAGCGCGGACCAGCGGGGCAATTGCCTCACTGTACCCTATGCTGCGGTCGGGGATGCCAATCCCCTTAAAGCTACGTCTCTTTCGGGCTCTCATTATCCCTATCCTCCTGTATGCCTGCGAAATCTGGGGCATGGCTGCAGACACCCACCTCCTGCGTCTGCAACGTATACAGAATAGAGGTCTTCGTGCAATCTATTCTGTATACCGCAGATTCCCTACGAGACTACTGCACGAAGCCTCGTCCCTCCCATACGTGGAGGACGAAATTAGGCGCCGGGCAACTAAATTCTACGACCAGTTTCCACAACATCGGAGCGCCCTGGTTAGGTCTCTTGGGGACTATATCCTTAGAGAACGCACGCTTGTGCGACACCGGGTTCCCCGCATGGCTTGCGGGCACTCCCGGTAACACAGGAGCTACCCCATCAACAGCGCAAGCTGAACTCCTTACAGTCCTTCCAAGAGTAGTTTGGAAGTCCAAAATATTTCGCCAAATTTCCATATTTGGACCACCCATCAGCAATGCCCAACGGCAGTTGCATGCTGAAATTAACATCCGACGAGGAGCATAAAAATGCTACCTCCCAACAACCCTCAATCCTCATTCTTCACCAGCCATCCTATAACTTCCTAATCCCGTCATACAGTGGTTAAGCCCTAAAAGGGCAGGTACACGAATGACACACCTCGGGCTGTTCTCAGCCTGCCATCTGGTAGTCTAGTCTATCACCTATCTCGTGTATGTGAGCGTGCATCATCTTCGCACACAATGAGCAAAGAACACTAGCGCGCGGCATATAAAATAGTGAAAGTGAAAGAAAATGTGCAATAATAATTGAGTATATGTTTAACACAAAGAAGAAACTATTTTCTGCAAAACAATCATTGTGCTGTAGCACTGTAGCACATATTGACGAGTCGCGCCTGGTGCATCCTAAATACTTATGGCATTGTTATACATGTAATTAACTATAGATGAAACTAAATGAGGAACAGGGGAAAGAATCTATAGCGCATCTCACCCTTAGAAGACAGTACACGTCAAATGGAGCGCAGTACATGCAACAACGTGTACTAGTTGCGAATCTTTCTCCGCGCGCGACCCCGAGGTGGCCGGAGCCCTGCACTAAGTCCTTCAGTTGCTGCTTGACGGACACTTAACTTTGGTATCCCTCCACACCTTTGTCACTGTGCGGCCTAAATTAACAAATTACTCGTCTGTATAAACAATTGATTTCCCCTGGTCCCTAAACCTTTTTTGTGTCTTTTAGATATTTATGTCGCCATCTAATGATATCGTCTCTTTCTATTAATATGCACTTGTTACCCCTTCTTTCACATTCAAATTCCAAATCATGTAAGAACCGACTAAGAGTGGCCCTTGAGAAATTTGGTAGAGTCTCATCACTGTTGACCCGTGACAAAATTATATTCAGCGTGGGTGGAATATCTGCAAACAGTAAAGAATGAACAATTCGCCGCACTCCATTTTGCACTATTCCATCAAATTGCGTGAACTTAGCGTTTTTTTTCTTTTCCCGCCCTTTTTGCTTTCTTTTTGGATTGCGTGCCTAGAGGTCATTTCATTGGTTCCTTTTTAATCCTTTACAATACTGCTTCTGAACACCCGATAGCCTTAGGTGTTTCTTTTACTGCCTTACTAACACTCATTTTACTTGAAAAAATCAACCACATTCATAATTGTTTGGCTTTCCTTACTTCTTAATTTACCAATATATCCTCCCTTCCTAGCTTCCCCCTCCATAACTACAAATATTTACGGAAGATATTAAATAAATAACGCAATAATAGCTCACAGATTCCACACAGTTACACACACTTCTTTCGAACGAATGTTAGTGCTGCTCCTGTGTCAGGCCTGGCGCGAGAATACGCTGAATAGATGAATACCTTTTGTTTGCCTTACTCGATGAAAGAAAGAAGTTACAGCCTTTTGGTTTATTTTAAAAGCTTTCTCCAACCTTCCTCAACATTTGCTCTCGCTTGGTCCCTAATGTAAACTGAATAACAAAAAAGTTTCACACTGCGTAACTTTTGCAGTGCACAGATATAAAAATTTCCGAAAACATTTAATTTAAAAAATTGTAACACTTAACTGAGTAAACATAGATAAGTCAAAGTAAGCAGGCAGTAGCACTATAGTTTACTCTAGCTAAGAAAAAATGTAGACACATTCTGGCAGTTAGCTTGTTAGTTAGTAAGTGATGAGCATAGAAACAGCAAATATCGGACTTCTATTGAAAAAAATCGTTTTCTAAAGAAACTTGGGCCTATAGAAATGTTTAATGATTCTAAAAAGGATGTAACCTGATAGAGAAAAAATTCTGCGTAGGATAATGTGTTCCAACCCGAAATTTATAACAACCCAATATTTGAGTCATTCCACTTCAAATCGCACAAAATATGGCAAAAACTGACCTTATTCTCTCAGATTTTCTGGATTTTTTTTAAAAAAATAAATTTGAACCGTGTTTCTTCGTTTTATTAAAAAAATTATTTTGGCAGATATTATTTTTTGAAATGTCACAAAAATCGCAAGCTCCTCACTCTTCGATCAATAATAAATCCGATTGTAATGAAGCATATTACTTGATCTTTGGTTCAAATTAAAGAAAAGTCGCAGTATTTCGTGAGGTAGTTATTAGACAATTTTATTCATTACTATTATTATTATTATTATTATTATTATTATTATTATTATTATTATTATTATTATTATTATTATTATTATTATTATTATCATCATCATCATCATCATCATCATCATCATCATAATCATCATCATCATCATCATCATCATCATCATTATCATTATCATTATTATTATTATTATTATTATTATTATTATTATTATTATTATTAACACTTGTTATATACAACTATAAATACAATGAAGATTATTCAATATTCTCAGAAAAAAATCAGAATGGAGTCTCGACCATTTAAAAATCTGAAGGGAAAAAAACAACTATAAATACAATGAAGATTATTCAATATTCTCAGAAAAAAATCAGAATGGAGTCTCTAATAGTTCAGTTGTAATTAACTTACTTGCAAATCAGTGCAGCGGACTCGCGTGGCAGCGGTGACGGCTAGCGTAACCTCACACAATTGCCAGCTTCCAATCGGCAACTGTCCACTGCTTGAGGTTCCATGAATGTTACAACAGTACAGTAAGGAGAACACTGCTAGCTGACACTATTATATGTACACTATTAGCATCTTCAAAATGTTTTTAAAATATTTAAACTAATTAAACTAATGTTTCCATACAACACACAACTTTACCTCCTTCGAAAGAAAATTGTTGCACTAAAGCTTCAGTTTTTGACAAAGGAATGAAGGAGGGTAGCTTTAAAGCACAGCTGGACTCATCGTTCTTGGTCCCTGGCCTTGATTGGAAGTCCTGTTGGCGAATCCATAGCTTTTGCCTCTTTCGTCAGCTCACAGTGAATAATTCTGCGAATGAAACCATGTACATAGGGCGGGAGGGGGTAGGTAGTGATGTCTGCATGATCTGAGACAGTCCTTGCTAATTCACAGGTGTTTTTTAGTGCAGCCTTCAGTTGAAGACAGATCTTTGCAATAAAGAGCGAATATAGTGAATTTGTGAGACATTGATCTTAGCGTAAATCAATTATGCCACATGTACGTTCTAAATTAGGGACCAAAACATTACACAGTCAGAGTAGAAAAATTATTTCCAATGTATGGACGTACATGAAGGAAGAAGCTAAAAGCAAAGAACTGCTTACATCAGAAGATTTTTTCAAAAAAAATTCAGAAGTTCAAAAGCACGCATCAGATGCCACAGGAGTATCAGAAAGAAGGTACATTGTGGAGACATTTTTCTGCATGGACTGTACTGCCTTAGTAAGAAGAAGCTATTTGAGTAGCATAGCTGACGCACCAATTCGCATGCTGTCTGCAGTCACCTGGCTTGTTACTCGCTTTCAAGGGGCCAAGAACGGCGAATCCAGCTGTACAAACGGATCTCTACTTCATGTTGCCTGCACTTGCAGGCCTCCAAAAAAAAAAAAAAATTGCGAAATTTAAAGGCGACTGGCAGGAGGAGCTGGTCAACACAACATCCAATCCAATGAGAGGCTTGCCACACCCTGCGGCTTGGATTTGAGGGCTCACACCTACATGGTCAATACCCGGCGGTGTTGCGTAGTTATATCACGCTCTAAAGCCGGTTACATAAATATTATTAGATTGGACTGGATTGGGTTCATCGAGTTCACAAGTAGCGTTAGAGACCTGAGAACATTTAACATGACAATGGAAATGTGCTGTATAAAATTACATCATATACAGGCACATTGGCGGTTCCTCTGTACGTGCTACCGTGCTATAACACGCTAAACAATTTCAGAAATAAAAAACGTCAAATATTTTACAATACTGTAGTTGTAAACGAGCTTTGATAATGTATAATATGAGTTATTTATTACCAGTAGTGTGCCGGACAGACTCAGCGTGCGTCGCCCACAGCAGCACGGGAGAGCGCTGTTATAGGTTCACCCCGCCTATCCCTTTCACTGCCTACTCTGCATTTACACTAATTTACGCTGTACCGTGCTGCAATCAGTGACGTAAGATCCGCTAGTCAGCTTGCTTGCTCGTGTGCTGTGTTATTCTCCTCTCAAGCACCCGTGTTAAATAAAACTCGTGGGAATGAATTTAGTGGACTCTCTGTTAAAGAATACATTCTCTACCCGGTCGTTTGAAGAAAAAGTTAACGCTAAAACACTTGGAGATAAGTACCGTTTCTAAATGGACGTCAAAAGTAACACAAAATGAACTGTTACAATGTATACTGGACGTCTGCTACAACAAAATAAAAGAACTGAAGGAGACAAAATTTGTAGCCTTAACGGCAGATGAGGATATAGAGATAGCAGAGCATCAGCAGTTGCTTCTCGTGTATCGATACGAGATTAACGGTGACATATATGAAAGGTTTTGGTTTTTTTAGCTTAATGGACAGACTGCCATAGAATTATCCGAGTGCCTGCTTATAGAGTTAAACAGTCATTTCAAGTCAATACAAAACAAAATCGTTGCACAAACATTTGGTGTCGCTGTTGTCATGAGGGTGTTCAATCTAAACTAAGGGAACATTATCCTCTGGCACACTATGTACACTGTTATACCCATCAGTTAAATTTCTTAATGGAGAAAGTTGCTTCGCAAAACAAATTAGCAAGAGTGTTTTTCTCCACCTTGTCAGGATTTGCTGCTTTCTTCTCACGCTTGCCCCATCCTGCCAGGTCTCGAAAAATCTGTGAACGTTGTGTTGCTGTCGGTTCGGCCACTAGATGGAATTTTAAGTCTCGGACAGCGAGTTGTGTTTTTGAAAATAGAGAAGCACTTATGAAATGTCTTCTTGAACTTGAGGCTTCATTTTCAAAAGACACGGGAAGAGAAGCAAGAGAGCTAAGACACAACTTGCAATATAGTGAATTTCTGTTCTGATTAGACGTCTTTCACCCTTTAATGCCTCATGTTAATATCCTCTACAACCAACTGCAGATGGGGAAAACTGGTTGCATTAAAGTTAGCTATTCGGTGAAAAACTTCGTGCAGATGATCGATGGACTATGCAAAAACTTGGATACTCCCTCTATCAAAGAAGATCAACATGGAAACAAGTGGAAGGGATGGGACTGCAACAAAGTCGCTGACGCTAAAGAAGTGTGCGATAGCGTCAAAATAGAGAGGAAATACGGCTTAAGTCAATATCTCATTTTGATGTTTGTAAGGTCTTGGGCACAGATAATTTCGAAGAATATTCGAGAAAGTTTCCGGAACATATTCCAGACTTGGCTGTAATGACAGATCCCATGTTGAACTAGAACAAACTAAAATCAGAGCTTTCAGCTATTTATGAAAGGCCAGAATATCATCGTGGGAGTGACGCATTACCACTACTTAAGATGCTCTATTCAAACAATCTGGTTCAAGCTTTTGATGAAATAGAAAATCTCCTGAAGAGTATCGTCACGATCCCTATGACTACGGCAGAACCGGAGCGTTGCTTCTCTTCACAAAAGCGGATCAAGTACTTCTAAGGAACACAATGAAGTACGACTAACTCTCGGCACTCGTCACGCTCTCTGTAGAAAAGAATCTAGTTTCCAGCATCAAAGACTACAACACTAAGGTCATCAACGTATTTGACGGTGTGAAAAATCGTCGGACCTATTTATTACTATAATCAGAAACAGGTGAGTATATTTGCATTACCACTGAATGAGCATGCAGTATGCTATCAGTTAAATCCACGAGCAGCCACTGCATAGGCGCAAAAAACAAAGCAGGGATAGCTAAGAAACAAATTGAAATCTCCCCTGTAGTTACAAGATTAACATAATGTATATTTACAAATACAAATTGAACTTTGTTTTAAACTTTCATTAGGCTTTTCTGCCACGTCCCATTATTTAGTTCTATAATTAGCACTGAATGGCATCCTTTGTCAGTTGTTGAATACCTATAAATTTAAGTACCTTTCGAGCAGGCATCAAATGTAATTGACAATGATTTGTCACTAATGTAGCTATAAACTACTTATAAAAGTGCATACGTACCTAACAGGATAATTTGTCATTCTGAAAACATTGTACAGAATAAAATTATTTTGAGCATCATGTTGATGTCATCTGGAAATAGTGCTAGGGTTGACAGGCCTTAGATTTAGGGGAAGGTCATTTGTATAAATTAGAAACAATACTGTGCCCGAGATAGAGCCTTGAGGTGCTCCCTTTTTAACTGTTTTCAATGCTGATTTTGTTTCCTATTTTAAGTAGTTGCGCTCTTTCGCTCAGATATAACATGAACCAATTACCAGCCAATTACCACATCAAACGCCTTACTAAGATCTAAAACTGATCCATAAGTCTGGTTATGCTCGTCTTTTAATTTCATAATTGTTTCTATAAGAGAATATAGTGCATCGTTGATGCCTTCACTTTTTCCAAAACCCAAAATGAACGTTATAAAGTAATTTTCTAGATTCTAGGAAGACGACTATTCTATTAAACATTACCCTTTCAATAATTTTTTAAAAAGTAGATAGTAAAGATACTGACCTATAATTTCCAAAGTTTTCCTTCTCACCTTTCTTATATATTGGATGTATTTTTGCTATTTTGAACGGTTTAGGAAATTTACACTGTAATAGGGATAAGTTACATATATCTACGATAGGGGTTATTATCGATGGCGAACATACTCGTACTTTTACAACTACAATTGGGATTCCATCCAGACCACATGATAGTTTCCTTTTCATGCCTTTCATTATACTTTCAACCTCTTTCTCGGTTAATGGGGTAAGAAAGATTGCTTTTGGGTTATAGGTTGGATTATTTAAGTTTATTTGTTGTGTTGGTTGTGGTGCTGCTGAATTTGACAGTTGTTTTCCGAAATACCTGCTGAATGCTTCAACTATTTCTTTTAAGTTTATCTTTTTCTCGTTAATTATTACCTTCTCTATTTTACTGTTTGTCAAGTTTGCCCTTCCCGTTTCTTGTTTCACTACATTCCAAATCTTTTGCCCATGTTTTCAGATTTGAGAATATAGGCCCTATTGAAATTATATTTTTCCATGTTTATTACTGTTTTTAATATTTTCAACTAAGCTTTGTAGTATTTTTTAACTTGAAAAATTATTAGAGATTTAGCATCGCTTTTACAAACTTCTCTTATTTTTACAGGATGCCAAGATGCCTTTGGTTAGCCATCTTTTATTGTTTGATTCATGTGATGATCTAGTTCTTTTCTCTGGACATGCAATATTCAAATAATGAGCTATAGTGTTTACAAATAATTCAGATTTGCCATCCACGTCCTTGTTGTTTTCTACGTCTACCCAACTTTCTTTTTCCAGTATGTTAGTTCGATATTCTCCTCATTTAGTGCTCGTTATAGTTTGGTGTTTTTTTTTAGCTTGGTTGCGTACTATTAGTCTCAAGGTTTAGCTGTACTGATACCGCATAATGGTCTGATTTCCCAAAGTTAAATTTTTTTGTTTTGGGCGGGTTAGTATCTCTGTCGATAATTATTTGATCTAAATATATTTTTGATGTTGTTCCTGTTCGGGTGGTGCTGTTAATAACATTAATCATATTTTAGGAGCGTATTACTGTCCTAAATTCGTCCAATTTCATTATTTGATAAGAAGTCTATATTAAGGTCTCCACAAATAATCAGTGATAAGTAGTTTCTTTTTAGGTTTGTAAGAAGAGTTTCAAAAAGCGCAAAGACAATGCTTGAGTAACCAGTTGGGATCTATATATACGCACCACTGCCATTCGACTCATATCCCTTAATTCTGTAAATACATGTTCGAAATGCATTTCTTGATTTAGATATGTATTATTTCTTTTCATGCTTTAAAGTTCTTTAAATAAATGAGTGTCCCTCCATTTTTATAAGTTGATCAACGAAATATACTAGATAATTCAACATCAAAGAGACTGTAATGTTTTTTTCATGCTCAATAAGCCAGCGTTCAGTTAAACATAGTTCACTGGTGGCTTTCGAGTCATTTGATATCAAAATGTTTATTTCTTCCAATTTATTCCTAAGACACTGTATGTTTTGATGCACCATTGTTAGGAAATGCTTTAGTATGCTACATTTACTCACTTGGCTGATATTTATTACCGGTTTAGGATTTTTAGGTGCGCACCTTTTCTCTTAGGGTAAATTTAAGCTCTTCAGAAAGATACTACAGTGTGAAGCTTTGTTTCTAGTTGCCAAGGGAGGCATTTTTTCATGCATCTTTTTCCCCTTTTTGGGTACCTTTATGCCTTGTTCCCCCAACCATGCACATAGTCCCCTTTACTCCCTTTTTTCTTTTAATTTTCCTTCCATTTTACTCTATTTGATTTTAATCAATATAAAATATTTTACTTTTAATTAATATCTCCTCGGCTTGCTGTGAACATGTGAAGAGTAAGCCTAACTCTTTCAGTAAACGATGTGCGGGAGTTGAAAGCACACCTATAACAATAGCAAATATTTGTGTACGACAAATCCTCTTTCTCTTGCTTTAGCTCTATAAAACAGCCTTCAATAATGCAACTGACATTGACTCATTGTCATTGCATATCACTCCATCCTTTTAATTCCACCAGAATCAGTAGTCTACTGTTCGTGATTGTGAGTTTGTTAATGTGACAGACGTCATCTGTTCGCGCGGATTCCAAGCTCACGCAGAGACAACAGTAACCGTACACGCGTAGCTCCAAGAATTGACTCTGGGTTCTACTCGAGCCTAGATAGAAATCGCTGAGACTGCAGTTCCAGCATGAATGAGAACATTCTGGTAATTGTGGTGTTATATACGAGTGTGGACAGCAAGTGAATGAGTTGTGTAACAGTCACATTGAATTAGCAAGTGAACTGGTGTTAGTCCTTTTTTACATTACTAAACATTACCATGCCAAAGGTCTCCAGTGCTCGACTTATTGTTCTGGCTCAGGAGTTCAAACAATATTTCATAGACACAGGTGGAACTGTTATTCGATGTACTATTTGCGATTCAGGAATTTCGTTAGATGAAAAACACCAGTGAGATCGCATCAAATGGCACACTTTCAGCCCTAAGCATCAAATGAACAAGACTCTTCAGGCAAACAAATCGCGGCAGCCTCTATTACAAAATGCGTTTCAATAGAGTTCTTCAAAAGGTTAACATTTTAAGGAAATCAACGTTGAAATTGTGCGAAGCTCTTACACAAGCAGTAATTCCTCTCAATAAGGTGAACCATCCAGCTTTGAAGGGATTTCTTGAAAACTACACAAAGATGTCAATGTCGAATTAGAGCACTCTAAAAAAACTACATGGAGCCTATTTACCAAGAATTCATGCAAAGAATCAAGGAGAAAATGTCTGATTGCAATATAGGAATCACTGTAGTTGAAATCATAGACTCCAATGAACGATATTTTTTGAACATTTTAGTTTTCCCCTTAGCAGGGGAGAAAGTTAAGCCCATGTTGTTAAAAACGTATGAGCTGCAGAAAGTCAATGCCAGTACAGTAACGCAATCAATTATGAACTTCTGTCAAAAACTCTGGCCTGCTGGTATCGAGTTTTAAAAGCTCCTTCTTGTGGCTATGCACCAGGCTCCATGCATGATTTCAGCTGTTAACCAATTGGAGCCTCAATTTCCTAAGTCGAAGCATATGACATGCTTGGTTCGTGCCCTTCACAGGGTTTGTAAATCCATATGGAACGAATACGACATCGCAAATCAGTTCATCTCTTCCCTGAAGAAGATTCTACTGACATCCCCGAATCGTGTTGTGGTGTACAAGGAAACCACTGCCCTGTCCCTTCCATATTTCCCGGTCATTACTCGCTGGGGATCTTGAATCAAGTGAGCTGCTATGTTCTGTGATAATGTTGACAAAATTAAAGAGTTTGTGCTTTCTTTGGATTCACCCGACGCAGCTGCAATTTCCAAGGCACAGCAACTTCTGTTACCGGAGAAAATACATAATTTGCAAACAGAACTATGTTGTGTCCATAGTTACAAGTACCTGACTGCAGCTATTAAACTATTAGAAGAATAAGGTTTGGAAAAGGAGAAACAGTAGGATATTTTTAGTTCCGTGGGGGAGCAGTTAGATGGCTCTGCCAAAGACAAACTTGAGTTTAGTCTTCAGAAGGATCCGGACATTCAGAATTTCGCCACACCTGTAGAATCGCTATTCCGAGTGAGTACAAGAACTGCCCCAATGGTTTCTGTGGGTATCGAAAGAAGTGTTAGCATCTACAAAGACCTTCTATCTCCTAATAGAAACAGACTTACATTTAAAAATGTAGATATGCTTAATGCCTTGAAGTATAACAGCTTCATGTATTTTGCTTCTTCTGGTGAGTGATAATTTGATGTACTTGTTTGTAATTCAATAAGTTAGAACAGAGCAAAGAGAAATTGTTGAAGTAGTTCAATAAACCAACACCCTTTTGTCCCCTATTTTACCTTATTTGAGCACCTTTTCCCTTCCTTTTTTCATCTGAAATTTGCACCTAAAATCGTAACCCTGTTTATTACATTACCGCCGTTCATAGAAGTTTTCTGTGTTTCCCCTAGTTGCTTCTTACATGCCTGATTATCATCATCTACTCTATTGTGGCATGCAGACTTCTATAGCCTAATAAACTGTTTTGCCTAACAGGTATGAGCCTTTCCTGTTTAGGTGAAGGCCATCCCTGCCAAGGCATGTTTCATAAGTGTATTTATTTACGCCAAAGAAAATTGCTTTCAGTTTTTCACAAGCCCACCTCAGATTGTCATTGACTTGCTGTATGAGCATTTGATTCACATCAGGTCTATTACGCTGTTGAAAATTACCCTTCGAGATGGAAATTTACTCCTTGACTTTCTTATGAGTTCATACGCATGGCCCATAATCTCGTCTGCGTTATTTGATTCCATGAGGTCATTTGTGCTAACATGATTTACTATAACCCTTTCTTCACAACAATTTTTTCGCCCCCTATTTTGCTACACAGTTGCCTCGAGTTTATACCCCAGAATACCTTAACTAGATCTGCTCTTACAACCTTCACTTGCTTTATCATGGACTCACCATACACTATTACACTATCTTCTGCTTCTTTCTTCTTCGATCACTTAAATCGGCATTTGGTCCCGCTCGCAGCTGGCTCTCTCGTGGTTTTACTTCATCTTCGATTATTATTATTATTATTTTTTTTTTTTTTTTTTTTTTTTGTCTTTCCAGGTTATGTCCGGCTCTTTATGGAATCTGCTTTCATTAGTGGTAGCTGCTTCAGGGATCTCAGCTTTTATTACTTGTAGAAATATCTCCATGCTGATAATTTATATTCTCTCTGCTGAGCTGAGTTCGTTTCGTCCACGTCGATCCTGGATGGTTTTCTTATTTCCCACTATTATTTCAACTGTTATTTGAGTTTCTTTGTGCCTATGGTGTTTTACATATTTTAATATCACCCTTTAAGACTTCATTTTCCGTCTTAAGCACTTTTATATATTATTGTGCACTTTTAAGGTCCTTATTCAATATAACAATCACTAGATGTAGCGAAGATATTATTTCCGTATCACGCGCTTTACGATTTTTTCTTGCCGATACGGTAATAACATTATTGTTTTCCTGTTGACCATTTTCAGTTGCCTGCCTAATCAAATCTCTAGCCTCTTTATCCGCATTATCCATATCACTTTAAGAACATATTTCAAGACGATTTCCTAAATTATATATATATTGCAAAATTCGCGGAGCTACTTTCTAATGCTACACTACAGGTCGCCATCTTGTATGGTGGATGTTCGTGTCCACGTAATGCAAGCTCAAACTTACCACAGAACTTAATACAATCAATTATTTCGGAAAGAACATAACCAGTTTTCCTTATGTTGTCATTGTGTCTTTCTATATTCTTTCAGAAAGCTGAGCTAGGCTGTTGCCTAATTTCTATTTTTCCAAGAATTGATAAATCTAAACAATCATTCTTATGTGCAATACATTTTTCGTGCTGCATAACTTTCTGTGTTAGATGACTTAGATCTAACACACCAGTGCATATTCAGCTTGTACCTTTACCCTTAGCAAACGGCAATCAAGAAGACAAAATACGAGGGCCGTCTCAAAAGTAAGTTGCACTATTTTTTTAAATCCGCGCGGTAGGCGGGAAAAGTCTGAAAATCCTAGGGAATATAGGTATGGGTGTAGTAGCAGCACTGTAAAATTCCTAGGCCTCTAAGTTTATTGCTAGGACATTAAAACGGCAGTAACAATGGAGACTCCACTCGTTCCTACCGCTGATTGCGAAGTTCGCGCTGTAATCCGTTTTCTGACGGGAAAAAATAAATGTGCGACTGAAATTCATTGTGAGTTGTGCAGTGTTTATGGAAAAGACGTGTTGTCAAGACAAATGGTTTCTCGTTGGCCCCAATCGCTCATTGAAGGGAGAACAACATTACACAATGAGCAATGAAGCGGCCAACCCTCCACTTCCCTCGCTCCGGATATTGTTGACGAGGTTCGAGCAGTCGTGAACACTGATCGGCGCCATACACTTGATGCAGTTTTGTTTCAACTTCCTCCGTATATTGAAATAAGCCGTGCATCACTTCACAGGATTATTTCTAAGCATCTGTGTCTATCGAAAGTGTGTGCAAGTTGTAGAAACGAATGGATGAGGCAACTCCAAAAAAAAAAGCAAGTTGTTGCATCGGCTGGCAAGGTCATCACAACGATACTCTGGGATTCGAAGGGAGTACTGTTAATCGATTACCTGCTCCATGGGACCATGATGACAGCTGCTTGCTATTGTGAGGTGCTGAGAAAACTCAAAAGAGCCATACAATACAAAAGTAGGGGAAAGTTGAGCAAAACAGTATTTCTGGTCCACAACACTCGCCCGCACGTTGCTCGTGAAACTCAAGCCGTTTTGAGCAGTTTCGATGGGATGTTTTCGGTCATCCATCTAGTGCACCTGACCTTGCACTAAGTGATTACCATCTATTTCCGGAGCTGCCGCAACATCTTGGGGGAAGGCGCTTCGTAAATGACGAGGAGCTGAAACAAGAAGTGGAAAGACGGCTATCCAGTTTGGCGGGAGAGTGGTTTGACATTGGGTTAAAAAAAACTGTTACCACGGTATCAAAAATGTATTGAGGTTCAAGGAAATTATGTGGAAAAATAGGTACTGAATGTAGCTTTCAAAATATACCCTTTTTAAAATATTTAAACGTTTTGTTATTTTTTAAAAAAATAGTGCAACTTACTTTTGAGACGCCCCTCGTAGCTTATCTGTGGAAATGCAACCGCAAATCCAACTATTTCTTTTATATGCGGGAGGAGCAAAAAAGTTCTAAACCGATTGTGCAGTGTTTTGCCTGTCCGCCTTCTTGGCGCCCGTTGCCATCTGCCACTATCATAGGAAGATGCGGTTGACACCATACATTTTTAAAATTGCTTTTAAAGGCTTTACTTACCAACTTTATGAAAGGAGAAGCTGAAACTGGCCACCGTCATTGTCCATATATTTTTGGTAGCTCTTTAGGAAACTATCCATCACTCGCCGTAGTTCACGTTTAAAAATGCTGGCAATTTCCTGGCGGATATTTTGTTTTAATTCTTCCAGGGTGGGTAGATTTGTCTTGTACAATCACTCATAACAGAAACTGGGGTCACGCTTCGAAAGAAAGAGTGGCGTATGCGATTTTTGGTCATCCCTAGTTGGAGGTAGCAAAGGTTGTGTGAGGTGAAAGACCTTGTCTATCTAAGCGGCAGGTGAGCGACCGGTTTTTGAATAATTGAGGGAGGATGAAGGAAGACATAACTGCACTTTTAGCATAGGGCATTTATGCAATTGAAGTATTTACGTCAGATGATACATTCGCTAATTTAACTAAGGATAATAATTTCTACTAGAATGCTTCCTTTTTCTAGCAATTATTACAAATAAACTGTGTTTCAATAGCTGTAAAATTAAACTACATAATGGTCATATTCGTTTTTTGCCCTTGGCAAACAAATGTTATAAACAAAACTTACACTAATGGTAGTAGTTTACTACACTGGCATAACAGGTTAATAGTAACAATTTTAACTTTCTAAGCTTGCATCAGTGGAAATACTATGAAGCATAGAATACGCGTGAAAGCAATGTTGCTTACATTTGGTTATAATCAGCTATTCAATTGCAAATTAATATTTATCCCGGTAAGGTTTTTTACCGAGGTTTTTTATCCTGAGAAGACGAATGTCGGGTAACTTAAAGCTCGGGCTCATTTGAGCATCATTTCACCCGTTTCACTCATTCACCGTATGATATGACATTACGCTGGAGGACGTTAATTAAAAAAAAAAGGATCTGTTCCACTGCAAAATAAAGGTGAAAAATTGTCGCACCCTCAATAGATTCCCACAGTGCAGGAGGAGCCTAAGTTTCCATCTCTCTACGAAGAACTGTGCGGCTCCGCAAGTGTGCTGAGCAACTCGTCAGAGCACGGGGCAAGATGGAGGGAATGCACAGTATATCTTAACCTGGCATACCCCACCACCCAAGCAGCAGGGCGCATCATCACCTCTCTCCCCCGGGGCATGGTCTCGCAGGAGGGACACTTTCGCCAACATAACCAGGGGTCCCTCAGTGAACAGGTGTGATGGAACAGAGACCCTCACTACTAAACCTATGTGAGCAACGGATGAGTAAGCAATTAAAGACTTTATAGACCCGTGCAGCAGCAGCTTAGGAAACAGGTATGATAGGAGAGAGACCCCTGCACCAACACTAAGAAGTGCACAAACGAACAAGCGGAGTACCTATTGAGACACAAACCCAAGTGGCAGCACAGACAGCAGTAAGACCCCAAAGCCCTAAGCGCCCAGAATACATAAGGGCAGTAAATGTAAAACTCATGAAAAAGCATTCCACAAACAGGCCGTTACATTTCAAGAGGGACATACAGTACTAAGCTATCAGCCCAACACTAAGATGACGCTACTGCTTCTAGGAAACGGAGCAATGATGAGAGGACATGAAACGCTACTGGACATGTATGCTGCCATATTCAAAGACAACTTGGAAAAGCGATGGGGACCGACAGATGCATATGCGCTACTTCATTTAAAGGTTCAGTGAACTAATTGACAAGGTGAATGCAACACGCACACCTTACCCGGTCCCCAAGCGCTAGAGTAGCAAAAGAATAAAAAGAAACAATCAAAAAATGGCAAAATAGGAAGAAAGGAAACAGCAACAAACACATACACACACACACACACACACACACACACACACACACACACACACACACACACACACACACACACACACACTTAGAGAGACTAATGGCGCAAACAACAGACACAGAGCAGATAATAACACATAGAATAATACATTGGAATATTAGGGGGTGCGACAGCATCAACGCAAACTGAAACAGTACCTATACCAACACATTACAGTCGCACTATTAATGAAACACTACTCACACCAGAAGCTACATTTCGCATTCCAGGCTACAAAATATACAGAACAGGCACGCCTTACGTAATAGCACATGGAGGTACAGCGATAGGGTCCAAGAGAACCTAATACATACATAAACACCCCCCCCCCTTCTAAAAGAAACAAAGTCATAGCAATCTCACTCACCATTCAAAACAGAATGGCCGCACTGGCAAGTATTTACTCCTCATCAAAACACGTAAGTGTATCCAACATAGATATTCTGCTACAGTTAGACAATGTACTAGTGGCAGCGGGTGACCTCAACGTGAAGCGTCAAGCATGGGGTTGCACAATTGCAAACACTGAAGGGAGGGAACTGTACGCACATATGATGAATATCGATTACATAACAGATCATGCAGAGGAACCAACACACATACCGCAACAGGCAAACCACGCGGCATACACCCTAGGCATCACCCTTTTTAAAAACAGAGCCTTTAGCTACAAAATGAAAATTGTAGAAGCACTTGCCTCAAACCACTTTGCGGTCCAAATATTTTCCGACCACCACCGACCCGACTTAGCTGCAAGACCAACTGGGACACGTTTGCATTGCACCTAGACAGAACTCTAGATTTCCTTATACACCTGACAAACCATCAAGCAATTGACCGCACCGCCCAACTGCTTGAAAGAGCCATACAAACTGCAGTAAACACAGTCGTGTCGATGAAACCCCCGGTGAAACACGTAATTACGGACCAACCGGATTTAAGGGCTCTCATTCACGAAAGAGACCATGAAAGGCGAAGGTGGCAGCGTACACGCAACTTAGTCTACAGGGTCAACATGGCTAAACTAAATAGCGCAATTAAAACGGGAATAAACGTCCAGGCCCAATGGGACCAAAGTCTAGCTCGGCTACAGCTGGGCAATCATAAGGTGTGGCAACTAGTAAGGGCGCTAAAAAGGCACATACCGCCACTTAAGCTTTCGGGATTACGCCGAAAGTAACGAGGATAAGGCCAACGTGCTGGCTGAACTTGCACATCTAAGACTGTCAGCAAGACTGCCGCCTAGAGAGAGAAATGCAAAACACACTCACCAACCCAGCATTTAGCAGGTAAAGAAAAACCAATCCCGGAGAGCTGAAGTGGATCACATGAACGTCGGCAGACTTTTTTCCAGGGGGAGGGGGGGAAATGTTGGAATTTTGCAATCAGATAATATTAATTCATTATTTTGTTTTCAAAAGTTATAACATTTGTTGCGGATAACCGCATTAATTTGCGCTAAATAAAAATTGTTCTTTACATACAAATTAAAATAATAGTTTAATAGTCAGCACATTAAGTTCATTAATTTACAAGGGGGGCCGCGCCCTCCCCCCCACCCCCCCCCCCTTCGCGACGCCCATGGTGTGACTCAGTGTGTCAGTGAATGCGAGACAACTGTGCATGTCGTCACATTGTAAAGAGTTCTAACACGAGTGATTGGGACGGGGAAAGTGAGGAGAGACAAAGGACCGAGTCACAGCTATGGGAGGGGGACAGTTGAGTCGTACTGTCGTGGGGGACTGGGGATTGTGGACTGTGTTGGCAACAGGAAGACTGTATGTTTGTGCAGGGGTTTGGAGGATAGGGTGATAGAAAGGTAACTTGACTGATTTTGTTTTGTTACACTGGTGTCAGGAGTGTTTTTGGAATTGTCATTTTGTTACACTATTATGTTATATTGTTTCAACAATTAAGTCCTTCTGCAAATCACTGTGTTTGGTAATGTTTTCTAGGCCTGCATTTGAAAAACCAATCAGAATGTGGCAGCACACGCTATTAAAGCATTTTGGTTTCAACGGGGGGGGGAGGGGGGGGGGAGAACTTAAACATATTAAATGGTAGTGGTATAGATAAACTATTGGTAGGGGAAGGGCAGTATGACTCCCCAGAATTTTCAGCCAAATATTTAGTTATCTTGCCATGAATTTAAATTCCAGCAAAATTTGAGATGTAGAACCAAGGCTAAAAAGTTCAATGTCATAGTCGGGATTTGAACCAAGGATCTTCAGCTTCAGGTGTGGCTGCTCTAACCACTGAGCTATTATTGCAACTTGATAGTATGACATTAAAGTGCCCAACCGATTGGTTGACATTAAAAAAAAAAATTCTGCAAAATTACTGATTTTGAACTTGTTCAAAGAGATATGGCTAAAGGTGATTGGTAGGCTTAGTAGCCCAGCTACATTAAAGAGAAATCAAGTTATCCATGTTTGTGGTGCATGTGACAACACAGTGTGGGAAAACAGTTCTGTCCGTCTGCTCTACAGACAAAACGTGCACAACTTCATTCTTTTGGTAGCTCACCTCCTAAGCTTAGTGATTGGAAAAGGCTGCTTGCGACAACATGACGTGAAACAGGAAAAGTGTAGAGTAGAAGTTTTTTAACTCACAAACACAAAGGTGTAAAATACCTGTTAAAAATCAGTATGCTGAAGTAGAATATGAATTTGACATATGGCATTTGTTTATAAGTCCAATTAAAAAAAAATGGTAGAAAAATTACCTAAAGCGGATGACATGGAAATCCAGTATAAATAAGCATTTTTGGTGTGCCATATTAACTGCTTGAGCGATAGCCATTTAAACACTGCATGGCCAGTAATGGATATCCAGTACACAATTCAAGGCATTTAAATTGTTAAATGTAAGTAAATATGCTTTGTACATAAACATTTGTATCTTTGGTATTTATTAAGTTATTTTAATTAAAACAAAAACTGGCTTAAAGCTCCTTAAAGGCACTATACATCCATTTTAAAAACACAGAAAGACTGTATTAACAAAAAGTTGAAATATCACTAATTTTTTCTCTGTAGCAAAGGTCATTCTGTACGTCAAGCGCACCTAATTTGTGAGTCATGCTTGTGTTATGTGCATACAAGTGTATTTACGAATAGCTACCTAAGCACAATGTTCTCGGCTTCAAGGTTTTATTGTTCTGTTTATTGCTATGACGTAATTACGTGTGTGTGTGTGTTGGACACACAAGCTGCAAAGAAGTGAAACTTCTCTGTCAGCGTTACTATTTACATCTTAGAATAAATACACAGCAGAGATTTATGGTACAGCCATGTAGCTACGGGGTTCACAGTTTTTTGTTTTAGCTATCAGAGAAGTACATTGGAAATGTTATATCTCAGTTCTAACCATGGCTTCGACTAGTAATGTAGCCAATAAATTAGCTCGAGTAGGCAGTGTCCAGGCTTCAGAAATTACTTCAGATAATGTGGAGGACTTTTTGCTATATGAAAGTAACTTTGATACTGACAGCGAGTTTTCAGATTTTGAGGAGGGTGTCGAGGATATAGGTAGCAGTGAGAGAGAAAATTACTCTCTTCCTTCAGGTGTTCGTGAAGAATCAACATTGTGGGGTAGTCAAAATGACTCTGAAACAACTAGACGTATCTTCACTTGCACAGTCTCTGGTGTACAACCCCAGACTCAGCTGACTTCTGACAATGCTAGCCAATTGACATTTTCACAAAATTTTTTACTGCTGACTTAATGTCTCTCATTGTTACAGAAACAAATGCATATGCGAGTAAGGTAAAGGAAGACCTGACTTCTAAAGGCATTTAGGGCCTAAAGTAGAATTCACAAGTGGACAGAAGTAACACTGAATGAGATTTACAGGCTAATTGATCTAATTACACTCATGGGTCCTATTCATAAACCAACTTTAGACATGTACCGGTCTACAGATGACATGCTAGCTACTCCATTATTTTGGAAATGCATGTCAAATAACAGGTTTACTTCCATTTTGCAGTTCCTTCATTTCACCAGCACAGAAAATGTGAATGATAAAGTACACAAAATTAGGTCGGTTTTGGAATATATTATTTCAAAATTCAAAGAAAATTACATGTCTGGTGATAAGGTCACTGTTGACGAAAGCTTGATGCTTTAGAAGGGCCGCTTAGGTTGTAAGCAATACATCAAAACAAAGAGGGTCAGATTTGGCTTAAAGAGTTTTGATCTTTGTGAAAGTAAAACGGGATATCTTTACAATAGCTGTATTTACACTGGTCAAAGAACTGATAATACTGGAGATAAAGATTTGGGGTTATCTGGCTCCATAGTAATACACCTGATGGAACCTACACTTGACCAGAGTAGGACTGTATATTTAGATAATTGGTACAGCTCCCCTAAATTATACATGGCCTTACACAAAAGGAAAACAAATGCAATTGGAACAGTACATTCAAATTGTATTGGTTTGCTGAAGAATGTGAATACAAAGACTCCAAGAAGAGGAGAAATGCAGGGGCGTCAGCTATCAGCCTTGACCTACATTACTTGGCAAGATAGGAGGGTAGTTAGGGCATTGTCCAATTGCAGCCCTAAGATTTTGATGATTGACACAGGAAAAATAGATGTCCACACCAAAATGTAAATTTTCAAGCCTGATGTTATCCAGGAACACAATATGCTTATGAGTGGTGTGGATCTAGTAGATCAGGTATTGCAATCGTATCCCTCTTCAACAAGAAACAGTTAAATGGTATAAAAAGGTATCTTTGCACCAGCTGGATATCACCATATACAATTTTTTAGTAATTTGGAGAACTCTAAACCCACGCAAGACGATGACCTACCTGGATTTCCGCATATCAATAGCTCGTAGCCTAATTGAGCGCTATAACATTAAGAGGCCTCTTCATACAGAGGGTAAGAAATCTACAACCCCTGCATCCCTCAGACTTGAAGGAAAACTTTTTCTAAAAGGATACCACCGACAGCAAAAAAGTCGCGTCCATTTTGAAGGTGTGCCGCAAAAAAGGAGTTCGTAAAGAGACTAACATGATATGCCATGAATGTGGAGATGTGCCCTTATATGTCTATCCAGGTTTTGAGATGTACCATTCAAAAAGGAACCTTTAAAGGTAAGACTTTATTTATTCTAGAATTTATTTAAACAGCTTCTTAAAACATTTGGTTCATATTCAACATTACATACATACTAGTAATTTAGAAAGTTATCACAGTTTTCAGCTCAGATATGCTCCAAAATGAATGCATTTTGCATATAATGGCCTTCAACTCATACTAATGGTTGGAACCAACAAGATCTTCGGTGTTCACATTTATAACTTCTGTGGCTTAATTGCGGTCATTAGCAATTACAGCTGCTATAATGTCGCTTATTAATATATCAAACTCCTCCCTACTAAGCACGGCAATGATATTCTGTTGCCCATCTCCGGTATCCAAGACAGCATTTATCTCCACTTGCTGATTTTCATCAGATGCTCCTGAAACAGAATGTAATGGCAAAATGTAATGTAATCCCTTAATTCCAATATAATTCAAAACCAGTTGCTAGTCAATTGTGCATAGAGGAGGAGGGTGTACAAACTTCATGTGAACCTGATATTTTGTTGCAGTTTTATTTGTAATGTGGTATGTTAGCATGGGGCACAGAAACATATCATGACACTCCATTTGACAGTCATAGTGGTGCACAAATGTCAATTTTGGAATGAATAATAAATGTTAACATTCTATTTTAAAGGAACATTTAGTATAAAAACTCAAGATTTAATGTATGTTTTAAGTGCCTCCAAAACAGCTACAGTGCCGGCATCAAAAGTTTTCTGACTCCCATGCTCTTTGCCGCGGGGATAATCCAGGATGGCATATCTATTAGTTATGCCAGGTGGTCTCAAAGGTCGAGTTACTAGTCGTACCTGTCTAGAAGACTATGGGCCGTAATGTGTTTGTAAGTCAAAAATATTATTTCAACATGTCTCTAGCACTTGTTCGTAAGAAAGCAATCTCAATGTGAAGAACACAACATTAATGTTATACATCCAGAACGAAATTGCAGTGAGGATGGAAACTAAATATTCAGCATTAGAGCCGTCAATCACTCTATAATGAAATTAAATTTAAAACGTGTAAATAATTTTAATATATGTCTTTTTAAGCTATTCATGTAGACGCATGCATGCACGCTGTAAAATTTGCAAGTTGGTTTTATTCAGTGGACATGAAATTGTGCATTCGACCTGAAATTTCACATCGAACTTTAAAACATTGAATGGTGTTTGTCAGAAACAGCAGGAAAACACAACTTCAAAGGAAAATGAAAGTTTAGTGTAACACAAGTAATAGAACTACTGCAAATAGCAAAAGAGCATGTTTCAAAAAATAATGAGGCATCAACCTCTATAGATTACGGCGCAGTTTCTCCCCCTCAGCTTTCTTGTCAATCACCCTTTACATCTGAACCGGTTTATCTCTTTTTCTTAATAATAAGGAATATATCATATGCATTATCTTTGTTTAAGGCATTGTTTAAACATATTTCTTAAATGCTGTTAATGCTACCACAAAAAGCAATGTTACTTGTTAAAATATGTACAAAAAAAGTGCTGGACCTTTTTTTTTCTTTTTGATAGAATAAAATTGATTATTTAGCTTCTTGTTGGCTCTCTGCTGACCACACATCGGAGTAACACACACAAAAGAAACTAGCTCTGGCAAAGCCATCATTGAGCTGGCTGGACCAGGTGCAAGTGATTCATAAGAAACTTTTTTGCCTCTGTCCCCTACACCCTCTCATCTATTGAAAAACATTTGCAGCCGGCTGTACAACAGTTCCTTGTTACAAGTCTATCAATAACACTGCCACTCTGAACCTGAACTTTTCAATTGTTGTTGTTAGCTAATGCTGGATTTCTGACAATGAAGTCATTAACCCTCTTGCTCTCCAATATTTTTCACTGATGGATGGGGCACTAGAAGTGGCCAGGCATATTTGAAGGTGGTCTCGATCCATTTCCTCTTACAGATCACATAGAGGACAGAGTGGTGAAGAATATATCCCAATTCTGTTTAAATGCTTTGCCAGACAATCATGTCCTGCAATCAACCTGAAGGTTGCAACTGCCAACTGCAGGAATTACTGTTTGAATGTTTGGTAGTTCCCATCTTTTATTCTTTGATTTTTCAAAGTAATATTTTGCAATAATTTTTTTGAATTCAGAGTTGACTAATCTTTTAGCTGCATAAAATGGTAGATTAACTATAGATTTCTGCACATTGCCTGTACCCTTTTTTGCAAGAAAATCAGCTTTCTCATTACCACTCAGTCCACAGTGAGCTGGTATCCATTGGAAGACTAGGTGATTTTGAAGTGCTGTTAGATGGGTTAGGATTTTCCAACATTCTATAACTGTTTGATTTTTTGGTGACAACTTGGAAGTAATTGCTACAATTGCTGCCCTGGAATCTGAGAGAATAACTGCTTGCTGAAAATATGAAATTCTGTACAAAAGATTTTGTAGGGCCATTCGAATTGCTTCAATTTCTCCATCAAAGTTAGTAGTTCCATAACTTAAAGATTTGTCATAGGAAAAGAAGTGACATGTGACTCCAGCACCTTCTCCATCTTGGTTTGATATCAATGATCCATCAGTATAAATATGGAGCCATTCATGTTCTGGAAATCTAGTATGGATTGTCTCTAATGCCAATAATTTTAGAACACTAGTTGGAGTATCACTTTTCTTAACTTCTTCTGTCAGGTGTAAATAATATGTGATGTCTAATGTATGTGTCGGATTGACTTTAGATATGAAGTTTTCCTTTGAACTAGGAAGGTGTACATTCTTCCTGATGTCTTGAATTTTGGAAAGAAAGCTCTCCTGAGTCTTTAGTGTATGTGTAAAATTTCTCGTGTGCCATGTATTGAATGGGAGTCTGATCAACTTTTCGTGTTGAATAAGAGCTGCTTTTTCTATTTCATATTCAATGGGGAATTGGTTGGTTAGTATTTCCATAGCTGCTATTGGTGTGGTTTTGATAGCACCTGTAATTAATCTCAAGACTTTGGTTTTGAAAGATTTGAATTTTTTTTGTGTTTGCTGTTACAAGAACTTCGCTGCAGTAAGTAAATAATGGCTTTATATATACATTGTATGTTGTGTTAAGAGTTGCTCTGGAACATCCCCACTTCATTCCTGTTAGATGTTTTAACAGTGAAAGGCGCCTCTCTGCTCTTTGTATTACATTTTCTATTTGTTTGGTCCATGTAAGTTTGGTATCAAATGTAACTCCTAAATACTTTGCTTCCTTTGTTTCTGGTAATTGTTGACCCTCAAAATTCAGTTTTATTTTTAGTGGTTTTTTTCTTGTGAAAAGATTTGGTAGTTTGATTTTGTTGTATTAACAGTCATTAAATTTTCTTTGGTCCACCTTTGTAGGTTGGTTAAGGATAGTTGCATGGTGTTTTCTAGTTCTGTACTTTTGCTTTTTGGTTTTGAAGTCCACATTACTAAGTCATTAGCAAATAGTGCACACTTCACACCTGATTCTTGTATTTGTTGTGGCAGATCGTTAATAAATATTTAAAAAGTTTGAGAGGTAGAACTGGAACTTAAAAATTCAATGCCACAACTGGGATTTGAAACACAGACCTTCCGCTTACTGGGCAGCTGCTCTACCACTGAGCTATTGTGACAAACTGCCAGAATAGCATTAAATTCTCAAACCAGTTTGTATTTCTCAAACTTTGCCCACACACAGCATGTGTGTTTAAAAACACCAACAGTAAGTTTCTTGGCATAAATAAATAATACTAAAAAGTGTTGTGCTGAGCACTGCGCCTTGTGGTAAGCCACAGTGTACTTGTTTGTATTTAGATATATTTCTTCCATATCTGGTTACAATAAAACGTTGTGTTAGGAAATGACATAGCCATGAAAACATTGGACCTTGTATCCCTATTTTTTTTACTTTCTTTAGTAGTTTTGTTCTGCATATAGAATCATATGCACTTTGGAAATTAATAAAAACTGATAAATTATCTTCTTTTCTATTGAAGGAGTCTTTGATTTCTTGACTGAGAAGTAAGACTTGTTCATTTGTAGAGTGGAACTCTCTGAATCCAGCTTGACATGGGGATATTAAATTTTGTGATTCTAGAAACCAATTTAACTTGTTTGACACCATTCTTTCCATCACTTTTGCTATTATGCTAGTAAGAGCTATTGGTCTATAATTTTTTATTTCTGATGCTGTTTTGTCTTTCTTCAAGAGTGGGACAATTATTGCTTTTCGCCATTCAGCAGGTACAGTGGTTTTCCAGGATAGATTGTAGAGTTTCAGTAGTTGTTGTTTTGCTGTTTTTCCAAGGTTTTTTATGAACTCTGGATGTATGTGATCTGGTCCAGCAGACTTTTTGATAGATTACTGAGGTATATTCTTTGTCCCTTTCCCCAATCCATCCTTCCTAAATTGTATTCCCTAACAACATAAATATTTTTCCGAATCCATCATCTGGAATAATGATCTAGTTACCAGAAAGAGAAAACCTGAAAAGGTCACTGAGATGGCACACATAAGCACGTTGCTCTCATTTTCTAATTTTTCATAAAATCCCAAATCCTTTGATGAATTGCAAGATCTTCCAAACATACAAATAGACTATTAATAGGAAAAAGTCTTCATTTATGGTTCATTAGGGCTGAAATCTTTCATGGAAGGGTGTTAGTCGTATCTGCTGGAAAAAAATTTGGATTCTAGACAAACATGATGTATGGTTGTTAGCCAGAGTTTCTAAGGTTTCTCCTATAACACCTATGTAAGCATTTACAATTCTTGGATAAATTCAAGGGAGCAGTTATAATTCCAGAACATAAAACAAAGTTATGGCTTTACCTCTTCTGTGTGTTATTACCTAAAGCAGTGGTTCTCAGCCTTTTTGAGCCTGTGCCCTCTTTGCATCCTTAAATTAGTCCATGCCCTGCTAATGAATGATTGATTTACAGAAGTTCTACTTTGCTCTAAGAGTTAATAATAAAGAATATGTTATAATCATTTTATTATTAATGATATTAAAACATGTATTTATTTATTTATTTGTTGAATACCTACATTCCTAAAGAGCTTTTTTGGTAATGTTTAATGCCCGCTTTTACTACATATGGCCGCAGGCGGTGACACTGATGATACATGGAATAGAGATGGAGCACTGGTGGAAAGAGATGATGGGGGAAACCGGAGAACCCAGAGAATGGGACCCAGGCCGCTTTGGTGAGAAACAAATGCTCTAACCACTTGGCTACAGTGCGGCCCCTAAAGAACTTATAAATGCAAGGAAGCTAATATGAGTACTTAATGTATATTTAAATGTGCAATTCTTGTATATAGAAATGTATTCAGCGTAACTTGGAAACGACAGTAACAATTTCGATAATATTTTGTATTCAGATAGGGTTTTGTTTTTTAAGTTTATATAGGTGTAATTCTTGAAAAAACCCGATTTTCCACAAAAAACAGCTTTTGTTCATTCCCTCTACTACAAATAATTTATTCAATTTCTTGAATTTTTTAAATTGAAAAGCTATATATTACATACACACTGTTTTCTCTACTCACTTTTATGGAACACATTCACATCTCTTTGTCTGCTCACTCTTCTACAAACAATTTTATTTCCTCTAATAGCTTTTCTTTTACAGAGCAACATTCGAAAGATCACTATTTACTCTCATGTTAACGTTAATGAAAATCATTCACAACAGGTGGGATGGGGAAGTTAGTGATGATGCCTGCATCTGAGACAGTCCTTGCTAATTCACAGTTGCTTTTTGTGCAGCATGCAGTTAAAGACATAGTAAGAGATTTGCAATAAGAAGTGACTATAGCGGATTTATAAGACACTGGTCATAGCATGAATCAATTATGCTACCACTACTTTCTAAATTAGGGTCCAAAACACTGCACAGCCAAGAGTAGTGAAATTGTTTCAAATGTATGGGCATACATGAAGAAAAAGCTAAAAAGAAAGAACTGCTGATATCAGAAGAGTTTTTCAAAAAACTTCAAAAAGTTCAAAAACACATATCATATGCCACAGGAATGTTAGAAAGAACAGTGAAAAGAATTGTTCAAGAACGCGAGCAACATGAAAATCAGAACACATCTTTTGGAATTCTAGAAAAAAAATAATCTGATGTGTTGCAGTCACATGACTTTCTTTCTCTACTGTTGTACTAGTCATTCTTACAGACTCTTATTCCTATATCTTCTGCGTGTTAGTTGAGATAACCATTTGCAGAAATTACCTTATTGCTTACTTCCTTTGCTTATTTCCCTGTAGGAGCAAGGGGGGTATGAGAATACAGTAGGCTTTGAGCAATAATCAAATCTTTTAAAGCTTTGAGATTCCATTCTTTTTGCAAGGCTAACATATAAAAAATGAATAACGATGTTAGATTTGACAGAAATAAGTCTTCCAAAATTCACACAAATAACAAATAACCATATCTTCAAAATGGTTCACTCTGCAAAAAAGTTTATTTAGACATAAATTGCGTATTTTAGCAAGGTCTACATTTTTCTATAGTAAGATCTGGCTTACCTCTTATGGTTTACCAGTTATACAAAAGTCGTCCAGAGTAAATACAACTACAGTGGCTATAGCCAGAAAATTCAAGATATAAATTTCATTTGTCATAAAAATATCTTGAACATACGGCATTTTAATCAAAATCGTTAGTCATTTTCAAGAAAATCAAAATTTTTGAAACATTTTCCATGTAAAGGGTAGGTTAGGCTGAAGTAATTTTCTTCAAAATCTTCGTATCGCATCCTTGAAAGACAATAAACTTAAATATCAACTTTGTTTTTAACTGACTTTTTGTTTTTGAGTAATGCTGTCCACAGACCGACAGACACACTGACCTTTTTCTTAAAAGGTTTTTTTTTTTTTATTCAGGGAGCCTCAAAACATATATTTCAGGTGAAATCTTGACATTGAATTTCTGGATGGAATACAATACTTCCTCTACTTTACTATACATAGTAGAGAAAGTAAAAAACATTCTGAAACGAGTAATGGGTCTAGATGACTTCGATAAATGTGTTGTTAGAAGAACGATTCAAAATTTTTACATTCAGGAAAAATTTGCTTCTGCAATAGCTAAATTACTTAGAATTTTAAGAGAAGGCATTAAGTTTTAGGACAGTAAGTCATCCTTAAACAGAATAGTGGGAGATCTGGGTTTTAAATGGAGAAAGGTCAAATTTACAATATCTACAGTGATGTACCTATGTAGTAATACGAAAACATTTGCACAGCTAGTTAAGCTAGGTACATTGTGTAGACATTTTTTCTGCATGGTCTGTACTACTTTATGAAGAACAACGTTATCTGAGTAGCATATGAAGCTGACACACTAATTCACTCGCTTTCTGCTGTCACCTGGCTTGGTAAGTAAACCTCGCTTTCAAGCTTTACATTTACTTCCTCCAGGGGCCAAGAATGGTGAATCCAGCTGTACGTTCTTTGATGCTATGGTTATGTTATATATGTTTTTCTTTGGTTAGACCAAGGAACTAATACAGGTTATTTAAAACGTGCATTTGTATCCAAAGTGCACAGTTTAAAATGCCTAGAAAATGTTTGAGAAAAACATTTAACTTTAATTTACACAGCCATGGTTCATCTTCTCAAAAAAAAAAAAAAGGAAAATAAATGCCCAGCGAAGCTCGGTCACCCAGGTACTGAGTACTTAAATAACAAATAACATTACATATTTCAAATAATAATGAAAACTACACTCACTTTAAAAAGAAACGCTTGAATAACACAAATAGTAATATAACAAGAAAATAAAACAAATTACAGATAACCAATAATGAAAGTAGACATAAGTAAGGCAAAGTAGAGAAGAAATATGATTTATGGTAAATATTTAAAGTTAAAATTAATAGGATACTTATACTTGTCTTGTTGATAGAATATTCAAATTAATTGAAAGTATCTATTAGGCCCATATTACAAAGGATTTTGTAAGCAATGTAGTTAAAATTTCAAACAACATTGTTGTTATTTTTAAGAACACAATGATTAATGAGTCAGTCGAGCAGCGGCAGCCGCTGTGTACACATCGTGTGAGAGTGCACTCAGCCTTCTAGCGTGCTTTTCTGTTACTTTTTGTCTTTCTTTTCTTTGTTTATAAAGTACTGTATTGGATACAATTGCAACAAGATACGTACGTCAGAACACTTTGAAGGCTACCTTCAAGAAAGAAGATCCTCGATCATCAGCCATGGATATACACCGTTGGATTGATGAAGTATTAAACGTTAAGGAGGAAGAGCTACTGGCGATTCAACTGGTAGGGAAACAGAACGCCGCTTTTATTAAATTTAGTAATACAGTGATTTACCACCACTACTTACAATGTTACCGAGGTGAGTCCTCTATCAAACTGTTGAATGGGGCAACTACATCACCAAACAATACTCCGGCAGAGGAGGAACTTGTTACTATACGTATACTTAACATACCGCTTGAAATTCCAAATGACTGTGTACAAAACGTGTTGGAAAACTACAGCGAGGTCCGATCGGTTGAAAGGGAAAATAGGGCTAATCGGTACCGTTTCAAAGTTGAAACTGGAATTAGGGTAGCAACAATGCGGCTTAATAAACCAATTCCCTCCAACATATTTGTTATTGGGCATGAAGCTTATGTTGGGCAGAGGTGGGGGACGCAGCGGCTGGGCGGTAGGCCTTGGCCCCTTGTGGGTTGTCGCGCCGGGGTTTAGTTAGTTTATGAAGCTTATGTTACTTATCCTGGACAGGCACAAGTTTGTTTTTCATGTGGCAGTATCTCACACTTACGCCACGCGTGTCCCAACAGGGGTTACCGCCAGCCAGTCACTGTTCAGCCCAGGACAAGGCTCACCTTGAGTGATCTTTTCAAAGACCCTGCCCTGCCTTCTGATGACGCCTCCTTGGCCTCGAGTACTTCAGTGGCTGCCCCGGGGTCTCCAGCAGCGTCTAACGATGCTGCGGTTCCGATGGAAACTGCGCTGCAGGTGCCTGCCTCCAACCTACCGCCTCCCAGTGTGTCCTTGGAACAGCAGCGGCCTTCTGCCTTTGATAACTCAAATGCGGCAAGTGCGCCGCTCCCTTCCATTTCTTCGGAACAAGGTGCTCCTCACTCGGAATCCGACACAGACACTGGAGATAAACTTCCCGAAGGGATTTCTGATTCGCGTGGTCCACCCGGGCAGCTTGTGAGTGACGTTTCCATCCCTGTGCGTGCCGGAGTTGGTCTTCCGTCGGCTCCTACAGGAGGCAGCACTGCGTCAGTTGACGTTATCTGCTCCCAGTCTACCGATGACACACCAATTGCTATGACCTTGGATGATAGTTGGAATTCTGCAATGGACGCAGAAAACCTTCCCACAACTGTGCCATGAGAGGAGCCAGGACTTGACCATTGGTTCCGAAAATAAGCGTCGTAAAAAGGCGGAGGGAAGTACGCTGGGATTTCTTTGACCGCCATGCTGACTTTGCTGCTTCCTTGAATCGCTCATCTCCTGCTTTTCTGTCCTTCCTTTTCCTTCCAGTATGACCCGCACCTTATGTGTAGCCACAGTTAACAACAATGGCAGTTCCTCTCCGACCAGATTGTATGCCCTTCAGCGTTTATTGTATGACTTCAATATTGATGTATTGTTCCTAAAAGAAGTCACCTCTTCCGACTTTTCCTCTCTTCACAACCACACAGCGCATGTGAACTTAGGGACCAACCGCAGGGGCACGGCACTTCTCACCAAACCTGGCATTGTGCTCCACTCCGTTGAATGTCTTCCCTCTGGACGTAGAATATCCGGTGCTTACCAAGACTGTCAGTTCATCAACATCTGTGCCCCTCAGGGAGTAACAAATGGGAGGAGCGAGAGGACTTCTTTCGCACGGACCTGCCATATCTATTTCTCGCCTTGCCTAGCGCTTATATCCTAGGTAGTGACTTCAACTGTGTCCTTCGTCCAGCTGACTGTACTGGTTCCTATCGGCCTAGTGGATGCCTAGAACAATTGACTTCCAATCTGCGTATGGTGGATGCCTGGCTGGTGAACCGACAAACTGTGGCTTACACCCATGTTTCCAGTCGATCTGCTTCCCGATTGGATCGCTTCTATCTTCCCCAAGACCTTGGACAGCACATTCGCTCCGCTGAGCATGTCCCACTCTATGTTAAGTAGATTTCCCGGGCTTGTGGGCCGTGGTCGAGTTGGATTACCTTCCTCCGACGTTTCGCTGGAAACTGCGTCCAGCAGGGGAGGAAAAACTAGAAGCCTTTTTTCATCATCTAAATAGCCAAAACCGTGCCACACAGTTCACCATGGAAAAGGAAACAGACAACAGTCTTCCTTTCCTGGATGTCCTAGTGACAAGAGAAGCTGATTAACGTCTGGGTCACACAGTTTATCGCAAACCTACTCATACTGATAGGTACCTCCATAAAACCTCGAACCATCATCCAAGACAGAAATTGGGCATAATCAAAACCCTTTCCGAACGGGCCAAGAAGATTTGTGAGCCACAAAAGCTGAATAAAGAAATCCGACATCTAAACAAGGCCCTCATCAGCAACGGTTATACACACAAGGAAATTACAAGAGCTCTCCATCCGAGGTACCCGTCAGTCCAAAAAGATCGGAGGAAGCAAACCCTGAGTACCATCTATTTACCATACATCCATAAGGTAACAGACCGAATAGGAAGACTGATGCAACAGTGCAACATTAGTACTATATATAGGCCAACAAAGAAAGTCAAAGATTCATTTAACTCCGTTAAGGATAAAAGACATCCACACTGCACAGCCGGTGTTTACAAAATACCATGTAGCTGTGGACAAGTATATATAGGCACCACCATGCGGAGTATCAGCACTCGACTAAAAGAACATGAAAGACATAGCCGGTTGGGGCAGACGGACGAGTCAGCGGTGGCAGAACACTCTCTATTGTTCGGCCACGACGTGAATTACAAAGACACGGAGGTACTCTCAAGGACAAGCCACTACCAGGCTCGCTTGACTCGGAAAGCGATAGAGATTTTTATGCATAAAAACTCCTACAATCGAAAAGAAGAGAGACAGCAGATAAGCAAAACTTGGCTCCCGGCTCTGATAAGAGGGAGAAGAAAACCCGAGACACGGGAAGCTTTCTCTTGTATACCAGGATCAGAGACGTCCCATTTGCCGGCATTTGAAAATATAATTTGAGATCAATTTATTAAGAAAAGATTTGTTAGCGATAATCTCATGTTGGTATTCATGAGAACGAGCGATCGTGAAAATTTATGTTACCAAGGACACTAATAAGAAACAAAAATGATCAGTAATATGAAAGTTTGTAGTGAACTTTAGTTTATGTGCAGCCGCTAAGTTAGACCAAAATAACAGAGGTTGACCCTAAAGATGCTGGACGCAATTTTCAGCGAAACGTCGGAGGAAGGTAATCCAACTCGACCACGGCCCACAAGCCCGGAAAATCTACTTAACATAGTTGATAATGCCGGCCGTGAAAGCCTCAGCACTTATATGTCCCACTCTCCTTTTCTGACCATTTAGCCCTTATTATCCACCTTGATCTCCGCCTCTACTTTCTGCCGATTGGACGCTCATATTGGAAACTCAACACCGCCTGTCTTCATCATGGGTCCATTGTCGCTGAACTATCAAATTTATGGATACGTGGTCGGCAAAGAAATCTCGCTACACCGACGTCGCGGATTGGTGGGACATGTATGTCACACCTCAACTGCAACGTTTTTTTCGATGTGCATCCCGAGCACACCTTCAGGATGAAGAGCATACACTGCAATTTTACTTGCATTGCCTTCGGGATCTCCAGGAGAGTCCCGCTCCCTGGGTTGGTCGTCGCACGAAAAGCAGTTTCTATCGGGTGAAAATTTCATCAATTTATCGGAGACGGATGGACGGCCTCAAAGTTCGCAGTCGTCTCCTTACGCCCGTTGCGGAAGAAAGAATCAATCTTTATCACCTCATGCAGAGTTTTAAACGTCGTCGAGCAAATTTGATTCTGAAGGTGCAAGACGAACACGGGTTTACACATACCTCACAATCTTCCAGTTGCCGTACCTTCCGATCCTACTTTGCCGGCCGTTTTAGCTCAGATCTCCCTCTTCCTCCCTCTCTTCACTACCTTGACTGCTACAGACCGCCCTCTCTGTCCGAGCATGAACGTGTATGCCTTGATCAACCCATTAGTAAGTCCGAAGTCTTTGCTGCTCTTCTTCAGGGAAAGACCTCCAAAACTCCTGGCAGTGACGGTCTGCCCATGGAATTCTACCGTTCCCTCTGGAATGTGATTGGTGATGACTTAACGGCGATCTTCAATGTCATCTTATAACGTGGACAACTCTGTGCCTCACAGAAGCGGGGCATCATTGTTCTAATCAGGAAGACACCTCTCTCCTCCTCAATTGCTGACTTCCGTCCCATTACTCTCCCCAATTACGTGTATTAACCAACAGACTTCGACCTATGCTTAGCAAGCTTATTCATCCTTCACAACATTGTGGTGTTCTGCGTCGCAACATTTTTGACGTTGTGTGCTCTTTACGTGACTCCATTGCACATTCCTCCTTGTAAGGACCTCCCGCTGCGTTACTGTCTTTGGACTTCAGACGCGCCTTTGACAGTGTTTGTCATGATTATTTGTATGCCTGTTTGGCTTAGACTTGCTTAAGTGACGCCTTTATCTCTTACATCCGATGTTTATATACTGACATCTCGAGTTGTGTGCAAGTTAATGGGTTTCTGTCGCAAGAGTTTCCTATTGGGAGATTGGTCCGCCAAGGCTGCGCTGCGTCGATGATATTATTTATTCTTGCCTTAAATCTCTTGCTTTGCCAGATTCACTACAAAATTACGGGCCTGTCTTTACACCCACACAATCTACGTGTACTTGCCTATGCTGATGACGTCACCGTAATCCTTATTGATGCTACTGAACTCCGCTCATTGTGAAATGTCTTGCACCGATTTAGCGTCATATCTGGCCTAGCAATCAACCAGGAGAAGTCCAAAGCTCTTATCATTGGGCCCTGGGCCTCACCCCCATCTTTGGCTTGCAGTAGGCTTCTTACACAAGTTGGATTTCCACAGCTGTACTCCGGAACCCTTTCTTCGTCCGGACTTCTCCTTCCCGTGTAAGCAGCATAATAGCCTGATATGGATCATTGGCTACAGTATCGCCTACATCCTTTGGAATTTCCCTAGAGAGCTTGATGCTGAACAATATTTGGACTTCTTGCACAGAGCGCGATGGAAGATTTGCTTAGGGCACCCCTTTCGACGGACCTTTGGAGACTATCTCCAGATGCTTGATCTTTAAATGCCTCATTGCGTGCATATCCCATCTATACTATCCAATATCTATTTATGGGGAAAATTTCCCATAACAACAATAAACTTACCTAGCTAAACAGTAGCAAAAATGAGACCCCTAGCTCACAGCCCAGTTTCCCAATACTCTCAACCATTATATTTATTAAAAAAAAATGAGTGGGCTGGCACTGTTTTACTTCCACAAGTATTTTAACATTTGTTTCAAACTGTAATAGTGCACTCCTCAGGTCACTTTCAACATCTAGTTGTGCTCAGTATTTGGATTTGATGTAAGGCTATGTAGAACACCCAGACTCGGATTCATATGTTGATGGAAACTGCACCAACAACCTTGCAGCTTCCATAAAAACCTGTGGATATACACAAAAATGGCTTAACCAAAATACAAGTCCATTTTATAAACAACATTTTTGCTTCAGAATCACATTTTAGGTTGATTGCCTGCTCCTGAAGGAAACAAACCCAGTTCTATTTTGAATGGATCTTTTGTCAACTGAAATTGCCAGCTCTCTGAAGAAATGTCTAGAAAGTAGCATCCAATTTTGGTTTTCAAGTATGACAAATGTTCTGAAATCAAGTTCTTTAATTCACGTTTCAAATCTGATGGAAGATTTTGCATGTCATCAAGAAGTTCGTTAAGATGTGGCAAGGACATGTAGTTGGGTTCTGAACTCTGAAGGTGATGTTCCATGTATACATATATATATATATATATTTTTTTTTTGGGGGGGGGAATCTTTCATTGCATTACAGGCCTTCAAAATGTCTTGTCCCTGCAGTTTCAAATTCCATATGTTGTGCAATTTCAAAGAAGTGCAATGTGAAAAGTGGTGGATATACTTTACATCTGTTGATTGCAAGTACAGATCTGGTGTTTTTGAACTCATCAAAAATACTTAAACTCAGATTTCAGACTGAATAGTTGAACGAGTAAGCTTCTAAAAATTTCAGTATGCTACAGAAGAGTATGTTGGTTGCTATTTAAAACCTCAAAAAATCTAGTATTCACAGCAGTGGATTTGATATAGTTCATTACTTTATTACTAAATGTAAAACTGTATTAAGCATTTCAGGCACAGTCTTACAAGTTGAAGCCTGTCTGTGTAGGACACAATGAGAACCGATGAAGTTAGGGTTCTGTTTTTTTCTCTTTCTCCGAGTGAAGAAATGTCATCAGTACATACTCCAACAATGTTCTTCCAAAGATTATAAACAGACAAAAAGTTACATCGGGCAGAAAAGACATCCTCAGATTTTGTGTACTGATCCCTAGGTTGCAGGTTCAAACCCAGACCAATGGTTTTTAGGTGTTGGCTATTGACAGGGTTGTTAACAAACAAAATAATTTTTCTCTGATTCTGTGGTTGTCTGAAGAGATTGGAAAAATAATATTACCTCAATGAAACATTTCCCATCAATATATTTGCAATAAAGCAGCAATGGAGAGCAAGAAGCAAAGAACAGAGATTTCTTTGCTTTTTTATTACTTATTTTTTTAAATCTTTCACCACTTCCTCCATTCTATGTTTTACTGAGTCATTTCAGGGAGGTATCTTAGCAATTTTTAGTAGCTTTTCTCTTCAGGCAAAGTACTGCATGCAGTTAGTAAACATGATTAAGTGCTTCACCAATCCTATTTGGTTTCTTATCTTTTGCTATAAGCAAAGTGAGCTTGTAAGACCCTTCAATGGCCTTCATGTTCTCTACTTGAAAACTTCAACTTGAATAAAGTTTTATTGTTTAAGTGACTTTCTTTTCATCAAAAAAATTTGCGTGGTTTGTCTTTCAAGCTGGGATGATTGGTAATAAAATGACATTCTAAACATCCTGGTCTCATTACTCAGAACATTATGACAAATAACACACTGAGGCAAATCACAGTCATTTTCCTCAATGTACATAAAGCTAAATCTTATATGCTTATCACTAGAGCCCGGATTTTTATGTAATATCAAGATGCGAAATATGTACATATTTATGTAATAAAACCATCAAAATATGTAATGAAATATGTAATATCAACAAAATAAGTAAAATTATGTAATAATCTAAATGCTACGATTACCACCTCAAATGTAAATGCAGACTGCAAATTACCCAGAATTTTGTAATTTTATGGCTCTGTAAGTACGTAAATTAATTGCAATGAGTTCAAAATAATTATTTTACTTAAATGTTAGACACTAAACAATGTTGAAATACTGAACCAATTTACCAATGAGTGAAACAATCGATTCAAAATAATTAAATTCTATAATGAGGGTGCATTTTCAGTTTTCTATCTCTTAACATACAATGAACAACCAGGCATTTTCATTTTGAGTCTTTTGTTGCTTTCAACATACACTGAATAACTAGGGGGTCATTGCTTGTCTCCTATCAGATGAAATTTTTTTATAAGGAGAGGCTTGCTTTCTAGAAGACTGTAGGTTTTTGTTGCGTATGTGAAAAGCACTTTTGATATGTTGTTCCAATTGAGATTTCATGGAACAACCAATTCTTTTACTGCATGCTTGACAGACTATTACTTTTCCATTGGTTGTAAAGGCGCTATCTAATTTCACACATGATTTCAACTTGCAGGATAGCAAGGACGCAACTGGTGTCATTTTACTAAGACTTGCAAGAAACTAACTGCAGTGTTATCGCCTTGCTATATTGATGGTTGTCCAGTGGCTCACTTTATTTCCTCACAGCTATTATATTACTACTGCGACAATGGTAATAATAGTAACAATCAATTTCTTCATTTCTTATAAGTACTTAAAGAGCTAAGAGAAACGTAACACTGGAGGTCAACATTGTCAAGCGGCACCTGCTTTGATATAAACGGACAACAATCAGAGCGAGGTGACGCGGTTATAATTGCATTCTTAATTTAACTTGCACCCTATTTCGCAGATTGGTTTTTGTTGCTTTCAGCAAAACTTGTAGAAATAGTTTATAATGTGACAACAATATTTCTTAAAAAATAATAAAATTGTAACGAAACCCAGAAAATATGTATGTTTTATGTAACGTTGTTAAAATATGTAGAAATGTGCAAAATATGTAAAAAAATGTAAAATAAAAATTTGTAAGGAAGTCCCAAATGACATAATTCGCCAACATTTTTACTTCTCATTGAAATATTATGCAGGATTTAAAATATGTAATTACATAAAAATTCAGGCTCTACTTATCATGTCTATGCTTTGGTAATGATTTTGCATAAGTATGCACAACAACCACTTTCTAAAATGACTGGATCACAATTGAGACAGAATATTAGAAGACCCCAAAAGAAAATCGTTCATGTGAATGTTTGTTAAAAGTGTAATTTGTTTTTTGATGTTGGTATGATTTGGTTAAATGGCAAAAACAAGTTAAAAATGTTCATTGTTACGAACAACTAAGTTTGCCCAAAGACGTCATAAGTCTTTCCATATTTTATTTTAATATATATGTATAAATATTAGAATTATATGTGTTCCATAATAAAAGTAGGGGAGGATGATTAGGGATCGCTTCCCTAACAAGAAAGAACTATTTGATGGATGCATACGCGGATGTATATGAAAAAGGCGGTGTCGCGTCAGGTGATGCCATAAACTGTCCATTCGCGTGAGTGGAACCGAAGTGAAAGGACATATTTAGGTAGTGTGAACATAGAATTTTCACCAGACTTTCATCAAGCATTGGTCCCACTAAATGAGAAGGTGGAAGCGTTTTAAATCATTTAGAATGGTGCTGAGAGGAATTATTTAATGTAAAGTATCGATGAAGTGTTAATAAAATAATACATTGTGGTGAAGAAACATCGTGTGATTTTTATTCCATCCGTTACCAAGCCCTGAGATCACAAAGATCTCATTAGCTAAAAGACACAACGTCATTAATAATTACAAAATCCGCACCACAATAATGAACATTGTCTGTTCTGTACACGTAAAGAGTAGCCACCGTTCGGTGGTAGAATTACCCTAGTCATGGTAAAATTTTCCCTAGAAATATGTACTTCTTGTCTACTTCCAGCAGAGATGCAGAAGAATCTACCAGTGTTGGGACACACTACTTAGGTACAGGTCATTTAAATGCAGACTTAGTGGTGACGAAGATAACTATTTGCAGTAGATTTTTTTCTCAGATCTAGGTAAGAGAATTGTGACTGTCACAACTCTTTACTATCTGGCAAATTCATGTTCATTTTTTGTTACTCGCCATGCCTCTCTCAAAATTCTCCAATGCCTCCCCAGTGGGACATCCACCCCAGAAGTGACATTTTAGTTGTTTCTTTCATCTCTGTGTGAATATAGAAATATTCAAAGTGAAGAATTCTAGGAAGCTTATAAAAAATAAGGATGATTGCAAGTAAAAACCCAAACACACTGCTGTTACCTCATGCAAATGTGCCAGTAGATGATATTAGAAGTCTCTTTTGACATACTCAGAGATGGAACACCTGATGGTTTGATTCCAATCGGAATTAAAGCTTGTTCATAGCAACCAAGAACAGTAACCAGAACTAGAATGATGAAGTTGGAATAGATATATGTATTTTAATGTGAGTGTCCACCATTGGCAGGAAGCTTTCCCAGACTCTGGGAACAGGAAAGGAGGGTTGGCCAAGTTTTAATTGTTGTATTTGTGTCCCTGGACGTGGCACATTAGATCTGTATTGTACTAAAAGAATACAAGCTTCTGGCATGGTAGACAAATCAAAGAAACAAACAGGGATGGGTTACATCCTGTGTCCCCTCCATTACTACCACCACTGCACTAGAGAAATGGGAAACAGCAATGGACCAGCATTTAGATAATGCTTACTGAATTTTGATGTTGGCAAACTGGGAGCAGATGAAAAAATAACATTGGTTAGTTAAAACAAATGAAATTCCAATGAGCAAAATGAACTATCCACTTTGTAATCAATATGCATTCCTGTTGTCATTATGGGCTATTGTGAATCAGCCTTTATTTGGAAGAACTCTACATAGTGGAGCATCCAGCTAAAGGGAGACAAAGATGTGGAAGAATGCATTTGAATTGTTCACTGTTGAAAGGCACTGAAGTCCTATTTCTGAAGTTTTGAGGTGAACACAAAAGGCTACTTAATCACTCTTCTAATGTCAAATGAATTACAATTGTTCAAATACATGAAGTGTATACACAGGTTGCTATATCAAATACAAAATAGAATTATTTTGTACATACCCAACACTTTTACTGACAAAATGCATAACTGAACCAGTTCCATTCAACATGGAACCTTCTTTCAACCTTCTTAAGGATATTCATCTGTGAAATTTTGAAAATCTACAGTTCTCATTGGATTGATTTGAAATTTTAACACAACAATCACTGTATAGTCAGGAGTAACTGTGCTAAATTTCATACATTTAGGTAGATTAGTTCCAAACATATTAATATTTTATTCTATTTTTTTTTAATATTTGTATAAATGGTTCCCCATGATGCAATTTTGATTTGAAAAGCTTGATAATTTTCAATTATGTCCTATAATAGAATGTTAGCAAATTGATGAGATAATTTCTTAAACTTGTTATTAGTTTGGATAAAAATAAATTTTAAAGTTCAAATTCATTATTTTTTTCATTTAATTTTGGAATGTAAACTTTAATATTTAATTACTTAGCAGTTATTCACGTTATGAGAAAATTATCTCATAATTTATTTTTAATGTTATTTCTAAGCAGGTACACCAAACTTCATGCATAAGTACTGAAAATTGCATCGTGTGGAGCATTTTAAAGAGCAAACAGTGCTAAAAATAAAAAAGTGGAAAAACTAAGTTTGAAGTCATAGCAAGGATAATGGAACTGTATGGATTTAAATGGACACGCTACTTGCAGGCAATCAGTTAGATGGCCATGTGACATAGATAAAAAGGCCATAAGGCTGTAAAAAGCATATCAAAATAAAGCAGACGATTTATACTATTTGATAAAACAAAAATCCATTTTTGGCAATTTTGGAAATGTTTAGCCTTTTTTCACAGATGGGTATCCTTAAGGTTATACATGCTTAGGCTTTCACATCTGGTGTTAATCCAGTAGAATATACTTTCCAGTCTTGTAGGTAATGGTCCAGTCAATGAATAATGAAACATTAGATGATTATTCGTTGATTAAAATCAAAAGTTGCAGTTTGCAAAAAAAGGAGTAAAGCTGAAAAGGGAAGAAAAATGGGCATTGAATGGAAAAAGTAAAGAAATGGTTAAAGAATTTGAATACTTAGGAGTAAGGCTGAATAATAATGGGAAATGGGAAGCACATAGTAAAAAGATAGAAGCAAAAGGAAGGGTTGCAATGAAAGGTTTAAGAATATGTAAAAATAAACTAGAAATGACAACTAAATGGTTGGGAAGAATATATGAGGCATTAGTGGAATCAAGAATGCTTTATGTACCAGAGATTTGGGGGTAAACAAAGAGGTGGACGAAATGTATAGAATGTTTTGTAAAGAGCTATTAGGGTTACCAAGATTGGTGCCAAGGGAAATAGTGTTAGCAGAATTAGGAAAAACAAGGAGGAAAGGAATAATATTGGCAAGAGCAATAACATTTTGGTACAGGTGTTTCATCAAAGAAGAAGAGGATAGTTTGCAATTATATATGAAACAGCAAAAAAGTTTAGAGAGTACAAATAGTTGGTGGGCAGCAAGGGCAAGAATTATGGAGGAAATAAGAATGGGAGATATATGGAGGTTAGAAGAAAGGAATGCAAGTGATGTAGGTAAATTGGTAAGAGCTGGAATAGAGGATATAGAAATGCAGGAAATTTGGAGAAGTTTAGAAAATAAGAAATCATTACAATTTTATAAACGAGTAAAAAGAAATTGAGGATGAGAACCATATATAGATTACCGCAGTAGACAAGAAAGAGAAGGTATTTATTTATAATTTATATTGTTTATTTACACCAAAAAACTTACTGTTGGTGTTTTTAGACACACAAACCATGTGTGGACAATGTTGGAGAGGTAGAATCGGAACTGCTGTGGCATTGAGTTTTTCAGTCCCGATTCCACCTCTTAGAGACTGGATGAGAACAAGCACAACATTTTTAAGAGGATTAAGAGGTAGAGAAAAAGGACTATTAGAATTGTGAGGTGAGAGAGAAAGTATAGCGCATTATGTGATAAGAGTGTAAACAGGTAGTACTATGGAGAAAAAGGTTTGGGAAGAGAAATGGCATAATATAACCACTAAGAAATGCCTCCTACAATCATATTGGCCTTTATAATAACATTTAATTTTATCCATACCCAAACAGATCACCCAGTATATCTTCAGAACTGCAGTACACATTCGTCATCTGAAGTGAGTTATATTTAATACATTTTCCACTTTGCTGTCATGACCCAATGGCAGACTCATATTTTCTTCAATGTTGTCACTGTGAGATTAGTGCACACAATCTGAACACTGTTGGTATAGAATTATGACATGCCCTAGCATCACATGCTAAGATTAAACTTCTTTGCAAACTGCACAAAATAATACTGTCATTTTATTAAGGAAATCATTTAAATTTCCAAATTTCAGTAAAGAAAGATACAGTAAAACATCTGGTATTGGATACTTCTGAAGCTGTTGCAATGTTTCAGTCTGCACTACCTTGCTATTGCTTTGATGTTAACTGATGTACAGCTCATGGTTTGTTTATTTATTTGTTCGTTTGGTCCCACTGTGAGCAGAACTCAGGGATGTTGAACATGTCATCTGTGTGGTATCCTCTTAGAGAAAATGATTACTTTGAAGATTGAGTTTTGAGATTAAGTAAAAATATTGAAATAAGAAAGCAAGTTTAATGGTAAATAAGTGAAACTACAATGCTGCATCCACAAAATTAGAGGAGTTTTGATCTGTGTTGCTGAATAATGAACATACAGTAGTTGCTGAGAATGATGAGAGAATTTATTAAAAATAACAAGATATTTTATAGTTAGTGATGGTCCAACTGAATGTTTTACACCATCAGTTGCTAAACGATAGTATCCTGTAAAAACCAAACATTTGCATTGTTTTATCATTCGTATAAACATGTTAAAGTGTATTCGGAGCAGTGAAAACAGTTTTCTTTTTATAGTCCTACAGTTGACAGTATGGCTGTATTTGGTTCAGCATGCATTAAAATTGGCCACCTTCGTAGCGCAGTTGGTAGGGCACTTGCCTCTGGCACGGAGGACCCGGGTTCGATCCCCGGTACCAGCATGAGGATTTTATCCCCTCTGGGAGGTCTGGCGTGCAGTGCACTCAGCCTTGTTAGTCCTGGGGAGGGGAAGACTGCATAACTGGCCGGGAGGTATAGGGGCACTCACCATGCACCACCCTCCAGTACTGCACCCCACCAATGACACCTGTAGTGGGTCAAGGTGGGGGACACAGCAGCTGGGCGGTAAGGCTTGGCTCTTCATGGGCTGCTGTGCCGGGGCTTAGTTTTTTTTATGCATTAAAATTACATTTGTAGCACAGATGTAAACACAAGAGTTTTTATCTGGCCCACAAATGGATTTTTAGCTGTAGAAATACAATTGATAAGTAATCAGTGACCTTAAATATACTCATTACATTGTTATTAATTGCTCAATTTATACAGAATGTTTATCATTGTACTGCATTAGGTTATGTTAGTTGAAATGCAACTAGACTTTGTGAAATTGCACTAGGTGAAACATAATAGCTATTTGACTATTTGTTTTTAGTCAGGATCATGAACAAACAAACAAACAAACAAACAAACAAACAAACAAACAAACAAACAAACAAACAAACAAACAAACAAACAAACAAACAAACAAACAAACAAACAAACAAACAAACAAACAAACAAACAAACAAACAAACAAACAAACAAACAAACAAACAAACAAACAAACAAACAAACAAACAAACAAACAAACAAACAAACAAACAAACAAACAAACAAACAAACAAACAAACAAACAAACAAACAAACAAACAAACAAACAAACAAACAAACAAACAAACAAACAAACAAACAAACAAACAAACAAACAAACAAACAAACAAACAAACAAACAAACAAACAAACAAACAAACAAACAAACAAACAAACAAACAAACAAACAAACAAACAAACAAACAAACAAACAAATAAATAAATAAATAAATAAATAAATAAATAAATAAATAAATAAATAAATAAATAAATAAATGCATACCAAACTCAAACTTGTTATTCAGTTTATGCAACCTCTCTCTACTCTGATTTAACGTAGCATTTTTCTCTTGTTACTCCATAACCACTCATAATGAATGGCTTGTAAGATTAAATCCCAATTATTTACAGTATTCACAGTGCAGTGCCAATAACAAAAATTTAATACTAAATGGTGAAACACTAAATGAATGATTTTATTTTACTTTTTAATGGACCTCAGAAGTAAAATGACATTAGAAACAAAGCTCGTACACATATTCCAGTATTGTGTAGAACATTAGAACTTTAACAGTAGCAACAGCAATTCACATAAAATTATCAAAACCATTTCTATACTCACCCTCATACACATTGTTCACGTCATGTATTCTAAACACTTGTATAACTTTGAGTTCAAACTAAATAATTGAATTTATAAATATTGTTCCTGGTACAACTCCATCTCTGTGCAATTTAACCTCCAAGATTCACAATGTGCTGTTATAACCTAAGTTAGATAATTAACCATTTTTATTCCTTAATTTATTTCTGTTTTGGGTATATACCTAAATGATGTGGCAATGACAAGTGATATGTTTTGCGCATGGCAAGATACTCTTGCTAAAGTGAATGAAACATGAAATGCTGGCAGAAACTCCAAATAATTTGGTTGCTTGTGCATGTTGAATAATTTGATAGTTTTCATTCAGATTACCCAACACTGTTTGTAGTTCAGACTCTCTTAATTAACACAGCAATTAGTGATGAAATGTTAGTCATGGATGCTATAGATGTAAAGAGTAGCACCTTACAAATACTTTTATTACATTATTACCCAATTATTGATGCAATAATGAGGTTTCCTCCTCTTTCTTTTGTTTAGCAGTCACCATCTCAAGCTACCAGAAATATGCTGGCAGAGTCTGGGAAATTTGGGTATGTTAGGCAGTGATCACCTCCAGGAACATTATTGCAGTATGAGCAACTTATTGCTGCATGTCATAAAATATTCCTTACACTTTAGAGTTTTGTTTCAATATCAGAGGGAAAATTAACTAAAACAGAACTATTGTTGGAAACATGTTCTGAATCTTCAGGAAAGTTAAATTGGCATTAGGCAGTTATTTTAGTCCATTATTTGGTGGTTTTGGTGCTTTTGTGTTAATAGCTTTAAAGTTAAAATGTTTGAATAAACATTAAAGGATTTGAATTAACTTTGTTATATTTACATTTTAATGCTAAGAAATAGCACACCTCATGTTGTCACTATTTACAGTCCACATAATGGAAGTAGTCTCCAGTTTAAATCACTGCAATGGTAGCTTTCCTCAATTACAGTTATTCTGTAACTGTCACTGTGTTCATAGACTAACATTAATGCAAAATAAAAGCAAAAAGTCTGATGTTTTGCAGTCACATGACTTCCTCTACTCTTGTACAAACTATTCTTACAAACACTTACTCTTCTATAATTCATGTTAATTGGGATAAACATACAGCATAAATTATCTTACTGTAAATTTTCTTGAAGGTGCAAGGGGAATGTATGAGTACAGTAGGCTTTAAGTGGCAGTAAAATAAAAATAATTGTAAAACCCCTTAGCAGTACAGCCCAGGAAGAGCATTGGCTTGCTGCCCAGTCCCCCACCTCTGCCCACTACAGGTGTCATTGGTGGGGTCAGTACTGGAGGGTGGGACGTGGTAAGCGCCCCAAGCCCTCCCGACCAGTTATGCAGCCTTCTCCATCAAGTAGCTTCTCAATTGGTGGCCCCCCCCCCCCCGGATCTAATGAGGCTGAGTTCACCCCGTGCCAGACCTCCCAGCGGGGAAAAAGCCCCCATGCTCATACCGGGATCAAACCCGAGTCCTCCGCGCTAGAAGCAAGTGCGCTGTGGAGGCGGTCAAGAATAATTTTATTTGACATAAGGTGTGTGTTTTAGCAAGTGTTTTATTTTTGTGTAGTAAGATTTGTTATATCTCTTACAGTTTAACAGTTATGCAAAAGCAGTTCAGAATGAAGAGGACTTCTGAGGATATTCCCAGAAAATTCAGTCAGCTAAAAAATAGCATAAACATATGGTATTTTATTCAAAATTGATAAGAGCCATTTTTGAGAAAATCAAAATCTTTTAAAAATGTTCCAGGTAAAGGGTTAACGTTGCATCCCTAGAAGATGCCAAACTTAAATACCAAGTTTGGTATGTGACCGACTTTTTGTTCTTGAGTTATCTGTTCACAGATACACACAAACAATTTTCTAAAAACACTTTTGTAGATTCAGGGAGTCTCAAAACATGTATTTCAAGTGAAATTTCAGTATCAGATTTTTGGGTGGTATACAATACTTCCTCTATTTACTATATGTAACAGAGAAAGTAAAAATGTGCATATTGTTTGTCAGGTTTTCCTAATATACCATTAGTGACAAATTTCAACTAGGCAGCCTCCTTAGGATTAGGTGAATTTACCTGAACTTTCGCTTTGAAATGTTTAACTTGCTTTCCTGTGTCATATGTGTATTACCTGTTGTTGATAAGGATATTACAACAGGCTAATAGTTGGGGTTGTAATATTTTCTTACAAATAACTGTCTTAACTGTCACTCACAGGAAGTATAGTAAGGGTTGTAAAAAAAATCTTTCATTTTATAAATGAATGAATTATGCTAGGGAAAATTGTATTATTTATTATCATTTACTCAAAAGTAATTTGTGTTAATATGATTTTTTAAAAAAAAAGTGATAGTTAGTGCAATTTTGTGAGTTGGGTAGAGAAATCTTATAGTAATGCAACATAGTAGTTTGCTGCTGAAACAAAAGTCATAATCTATTGTCTGTCCTGTGGCACTATGGCCCTTGGAGTATAGCCTTGGCCTACTGCCTGGCTGCTGGATCCCCCACCTCTGTCCACTACAGTTGTCATGAGTGGGGTCCAGTAGTGGAGAGTGGGACGTGGTCGATGCACCGAGCCCTCCCGGCCAGTATATGCAGTCTTTGTAACCAGATTTGATCATACAGAGGAGCCAGGATGTGTAATCAGCCCGAAGCCTGGAATGCGATTGAGGAAGTGGATGATATGAAATAATGGTGAAACATGATAGGAAAGGTGATGACAGAGCAATTGGTGGAAACAGAACTCAGAGAAATCTGGCACCCATGCCAGTGTGTTCACCTTACATCCCACATGCAGACACCTGGGATTGAACCCTGGTCGTTTTGGTGAGAGTCACACGGCCTAACCCATCAGCCATGGCACAGCCCATGATCTACTGCAGTTTATTAATTCATAGCTTACTAACCTGCTGCACATTAGTACAACATTTTAATCTGCTACTATTAACGGAACAACTGTTTCTTTTAGCCATTAAGAACTTAACAATGCAAAGAAAACAGAAGAAGCCATGTCTACTATTGTGCTCAGAAAGTATTGTTTTTTTTTTCACAACTTCTAAAAACAGTTATTTGGCAATTTTAATGGGTAGGTACAGTAGAATCCCAAAATAACGCACCTGTTGGGGTACCTACATGGTTTAGCCCTACATTATAAGGATTCTGTGGCATATTGAAATGTCAGCTTAGAAGTGACAAAAATCAATCCTGCGGAGGTAGTAGGAAACATTCATGCAATAATAAATTACAGTACATTGTAAAGTATGTAATATACAGTAAAGTACACCACTTTTAAATCCAATTACACACCAGTTATGCTATGGGTGTATTCCAGTCCTGCAATCGCTCTTAATATATACAGTACATACTATTACACTGTACCCATTTTACACTAACTTAACCTAATCGTTTTAAAGAAGTCAGTATGTTTTAAGGCTAGAGACTACTCAGTATGTTTTGTTTGCAGCTAATTCACAGTGTTTTCTCTGCATATTGTTTGATTATAGCAAGATGGAGATGAATACTGTTTGATTCATTTTGCTCCTCCATACTCAGAATCACCTTGTTTATGGTACTGATCACTTCACTAATATGCAGAATATCTTCTTCCACGTGTTGTCTCGTTACTTCGGAAATATTTAGCAATGCAATGGCCAAGGTCAACATTGGCATTGCAGCAGCTGCAGTGGCTAAGGTCCACACTAGGGGTTGCGAAAAGTATGTTCCAGTACTGGTCTTTGAAGAAAATTTTAAACTCGACTTTCACAAATATAAAATAAATATATCAATAAAAAGTATGATATATCTTCAGTGGACATATTTTCCTTGTGTTAAATCTGAATCTGTGGTATTTTAAGCTTCTACTATATTATGATTCCCAAGTCGAACTGAAAAATGTTTTATTGTACTTTTTTTCCATTCTGTTTTACGTGCTATATTTAAACTGGACTGAAGTATATATTCTGAAATATTTATTGCCATAGTAAGTAGCTCTAAAACATTTTTAACATTCTTCCACTTAAAAAAAGGAGATAGGGTTCATGTGTCAGTGTTTATTTTAAGTGCTTTGGCAGTAGACTGCAATGGATATTCCTGGTAAATACCCAACACAAAGTAACAATTAATTACTAATTAATTGCTAAGAAAGTTATGATTTGGATGCTGTACAAGCAGCATTAAAAATGTATCATACTTTGTTAAATCTGCATCAAGTGACAATATTGTAATACACATGGAAGTTAATAGGTACCTACTTTATTTAAATGCCTTTAATCTGAATAATTGCTTTTTGTTTTTGACAACATGTGTAAATTATTTTTCAATATATGTATTAATTTATTATACAGTGTTTTACATATGCATAACTAAATGCTGATATTCATTGTACATGGTAGGATATAATTTTTATTATTATAGAATACAAATCAGTGAGACTTCTCTTATTGTAGGTTAACAGCTTTTAAATTAGTGAATGGTAAACTGCTTTATACAAAGAACAACAGTACCTGATACCAAACCACAACCTTTCCTATTTTCCATAGGTATCTTATTGAAAATTAATAATTCATTGTCAATTTAAGACAGAAATAATATCAATGTTCTAGCACAAGTCAAACTGAAACGAGTACAAATATTAAATAAAATAACCTGTGTATACTTAATGGCTTTTTCTCCAGTTTAAGAAGACCATTAAATACGCTGTGATTTTACTTAATACTCGAACTCCTTTCAGTTTCCTCACATGCGTTTTAAAAGTGAGCGGAATCACCAACGCAGCAGTAGTGGTCGGTTGATAATGCACGTAGCTGCATTACCGATTGCAGCGGTAGTTCCGCTAAATCCCATCCGAAACATGAGGAAAAAGTGCCCTTTGTGGCATCAGCTCCCAACACGAGTTGACAATCTGGTATCTATGAAATGAAGATCCTTTTACATAACTTCTCCTAGCCTCCATTGGAACTTCACTTCTAAGTCCTGTTATGGTAGACTTTCATCCGGACTTTATGAAGATATCCACGAAAATGGCATAAATTATATTAGAAGTAGGTGTTGCCGAAAACATACAAGAAATGCATAGTGGAAACAGTTTACTGGAATACCCCAAAATACCAACTGTGACATTTCCCATCATTTTTTCTTTTGGACTGGCCCCGCCTCCGCCAGCCCAGGTGACGATCATCCGAAAGGGATATACATCGCCTCCCCTACCATGCACTACGTCTACTCTACGAGGATGGAAGGGAAAGTCGGGTGCTGTTATGTCAGGTACCGCCGAAGCAAACCTGATGTTAGTGGGTAACTCTAAAAAAGGCACCTGCATACAAGAGAGTATGCAGCACAGAACACCTATAATTGCTCCAGCCTTAGATCCGCACTTGGTGTAAACACAAGTCGTCAACAGCTAACCCGTGATACGCCGAAACCAAAGCACACCATAAAGTGTAGTACCCTAAATATCGGCGATTATCTGTGAGTTTTCAAGATGTATGATAACCCTCGTAAATATTACTTTAGTGTAACGCGGTAGCAGCAATATTCCTAAAACTCCTGAGTAAATATTGTTTTGTTGCAACACGAGACATGAGTCCACGTGGTTTTTGTTTTGCATTGGCCCCAGGTTATCGCGGAGGGATACAAGGGGTGGATCTAAGGCTGGATGGAGTATAGCAGTGATGCCAACTTAGCCTTTTTATGGCTAGATCTGGCCTTTTTGTCAACCTATCTAGCTATAAATTTTCCAAAAAGCTACAAGTAGCTTTCCTGGCCTTTTTTCTAAGCTTCATTAGCCTTTTCTAGCCTTTTTCATTTTTTACTCATCTACCGGTACCTTTAAAATAATACATAATGTAATCTTACTACTGCAGCTATTGCACGTGATGATACAATCCTTCTGGTGAATTCCCAAATCTTTTGAACCTGGGAGTGTGGATTCCATCAAGTTGTTAGACTCTTTGGCACGTTTTAGAAAAAGGTCTGTGTATGTATTTCGAGCCTGTGGATAACATAACTCAAAAACGAAAAGTTGGTTAAAAACCAAAGTTGGTATTTAAGTTAAATGTCTTTTAAGGATGCGAGACGAAGATTTTGAAGAAAATTGTTCCACCCTAAACTACCCTTTACATGGAACATTTCGATTTTCTTGAAAATGGCTCTAATGATTTTGACGTCGGTCTGGGTGGCTCAGTTGGATAGATCCCAAGGTCGTGGGTTCAAATCCGGCCCAGACCGATGGTTTTTAAGTGTGCTTAAAAACGACAGCTCCATGTCAGTAGATTTACTGGCATGTAAAATAACTCCTGAGGGACAAAATTCCGGTACACCGACGACGCTGATGTGATCCTAGCAATTGACAGCGCCGTTAAACACCAAAATAAAAAAAAATAAACTGGTAAACCGTTAGAGACAGACCAAATCTTACTATGAAAAACTGTAGATCTTTCTAAAATACACAATTTATGTCTGAATAATTTTTTTATAGAGTGGACCATTTCGGAGATATTCCTTGTTATTTGTATTTCTGTCAAATGGAACATCCTTATTCAATTTGTTATATTAACCCTGCAAAGAGAACGGAAGCTTTAAAAGATTTGACAATCGCTCAAAGCCTACTGTATTCTAATATTCTCTTTCCACCTACAAGGAAATAAGCAATAAGATAATTTGTACAAATGTTTATCTCAACTAACACGAAGAAGATATTGGAATAACAGTTTGTAAGAATGGTTAGTACAAGAGTAGAGAAAGTCATGTGACCTCAATACATCGGATTTTTCATGCGAAGTCCCAGATGAAATATTGAAGCTTGTTGGTACAAATGCTGCATACATGCAAGAACCTAAGGGAAATCCCAGCTGCAGCAGTAGAAATGAGGCAGAGGGGGATGACGAAGTCCACGTTTATTTTTGCCAGGTGATCCATGCGTATTTTTTCAATAATGTAGTTTTCTAATGTTTATATAGGTATTAAAATATAATCTAGCCTTTTTGGCAAGCCAGTTTAGCTTGTTTTATTGAATGACAGTTGGCAACACTAGAGTATAGTAGTATGCGGTGTTTGTCCTGGAACATATGTACAATGTAGCGGATTAGTCCTTGTCAGTTTGTGGATACATGGGAGTATATGTGGGGTTATAAGCTAGGGGTATCTAATTTAGATATATTATTGTGTTTGTTGTTGTTTTTTTATTTCCTTTGTTTATATACAGTATTTACAGTGTGAAGGTGTGGCTGTGACCTTTGTAATAGCTAAGGGTCGTCATCGTTGGGGTTGCCCTGTCACCCCTGTCCGCCCCGGCAGGGGAGATCATCCATCCGGGGACTTGAGGGCTGTCAGCTGTTGGTTGTACCCCCCATTATTGCGCGATCTGGTTATATTTGGTGATATTCCAACTGTTAGGTTGCCACAGAAGCCCTTGCTTTGAACCAGTTGCATAGAAGCCAACCGACAGATTTTAAAACAAGATTCCGTTTAGGCGCCGTACTAATTAATTAATCACTCAATGGACATCAGTATGTTGCTCGTGTTTGAGTAAGTTTGTCTTGAATTGCTTTAGAGCAGTATATGCTCTTATAGTTACCGTTGTTATTTTTGTGTTCGCAACACAGTGGTGCATTAAATATATAAGTGATTTTATCTTGCAGAACAAGATATGCCGAAGGTGAGTAGGTTCATGTCTTGTGTGGTAGCAATGTTCAAGCATTATTATTGTTTGAAGGCATGTTACTTTAACACTGTGATTTTTGAGGTTATAAATATGCTTTTATTATGTACGTTGCCAGTGCTGCTTTTGGGGTAATATCTGCAGTTTAGTGTAATGTTGGCCCTATTGAATTCTTGGGAAGTGCCGATTTTCCCTATACGAGGTTATTAGTAGCATTTGTATTCCTCAGCACACTGTAAAGTTGCATACAATCCAGTAAAATTTTGTAAGTACAATGAATTTAGATCCAGGTCCAGAACTAATGAAAAAGCCGTGGATATATTAGCAACGCTGACGGAGCACGCTGTGAGAAGGCATGAGTAGTTGAAATACAGAAGCGGTAGGCACGTGTATGCAGTGTTGCCAACTATAATTCAATAAAACTTGCTAAACCGGCTTGCCAAAAAGGCTAGAAAAGGCAAGATTATACTTATACTTAATACCTATATAAACTTTAGAAAACTACATTATTAAAAAAATACGCATGGATCACCTAGCAAAAATAAACGTGACCTTCGTTATCCCCCTCTGCCTCATTTCTACTGCTGCAGCTGGGATTTCCCTTAAGCTCTTACATGTATGCAGGATTTGTGCGAACAAGCTTCAATATTTCGTCTGGGACTTCGCATGAAAAATCTGAGGTGCTGCACTCACATGACTTTCTCTACTGTTGTACTAACCATTCCTACAAACCTTTATTCCTATATCTTCTTCGTGTTCGTTGAGATAAAAATTTGTACAAATTATCTTATTACTTATTTCCTTGTAGGTGGAAGGAGAATATGGGAATACAGTTGGCTTTGAGCGATTGTCAAATCTTTTAAAGCTTTCAAATTCTGTTCTCTTTGCAGGGTTAACATAAACTGAATAACGATGTTCCATTTGACAGAAATACAAATAACAAGGCATATCTCCGAATGGTTCACTCTATAAAAAAATTATTCAGATATAAATTGTGTACTTTAGAAAGATCTACTTTTTCCATATTAAGATTTGGTCTATCTCTAAAGGTTTACCGATTATGTAAAAGTCGTCCAGAGTAATTAGGAGTACAGAGGTTATAGCCAGAAAATTCAAAATATACATTTTGTTTGTCATAAAGATATTTCAAACCTGTGGCATTTTAATCAAAATCGTCAGTCATTTTCAAGAAAATCAAAATTTCCCATGTAAAGGGTAGTTTAGGGTGGAACAATTTTCTTCAAAATCTTCGTGTCGCATTCTTGAAGGACTTAAATACCAACTTTGGTTTTTAACCAACTTTTCGTTTTTGAGTTATGTTGTCCACAGCCTCGAGATACACACATGGACCTTTTTCTGAAAAGTGCCAAAGAATTAACAACTTAGTGGAATCCATATTCCCAGATTCAAAAATACGGGAATTCACCAAAAGGATTATATAATTACGTGCAATAGATGCAGTAGCAAGATTAAATTATGTATTACTTTAAAGGTACCGGTAGATAAATTAAAAATGAAAAAAAGGCTAGAAAAAGGCTAATAAAGCTTAGGAAAAAAAAGGCCAGGAAAGCTACTTGTAGCTTTTTGGAAAATTTATAGCTAGATAGGTTCTCAAAGAGGTCAGAACTAGCCATAAAAAGGCTAAGTTGGCAACACTGCGTGTATGCCGTGACGGGTGGTATTGTTTTGTTTGTGACTAAAAGTAATCTAATCATACGGTTGGATGGATAAATAAATAGATGGATAGATAGACAGATAGAGATGGATAAATAAATTTTAAGTTTCTCAACTCGCACAATGACACAGTGCAAACGCTGCCATTGTTCAGCGGAGGGGTAATGCCCGACCCTCTCCTAGGCTGCTCTTTGAAGCAAGTGCTCTGACGAAAGAGAAAACCTTACTTGTATCTGCGGAATGACGTCACGAAGCGAGAGAACTGCCGATCCCTGATCTACTTGTCTTGTCTTTCTCTGCTCTGAAAGTGCAGTATAGATGTGACGGTGATATGTGGTTGAATTATTACAGCGTGCTTTATTATTTTGTCATGTACTTACTCACAAAGTATATTATGGCTCAGCATTTGTTTTCTACTGCACAGCGTGTATTTATTTATGGTTCGTATGTGTTAACTCGGTCAACTCGCCAAGTGAAAGTCCAATTTGCAGACAGATTTAAGTGTACAAGACCTACCCACACAACCTGGAAGAATTAAAACAGAATATCCGCCAGGAAACTGCCAACATTTCTCAATGTGAACTATGGCGAGTGATGGATAATTTCCTAAAGAGGTGCCAAAATGTATGGACAACGACGGTGGCCAGTTTCAGCATCTCCATTAATAACATTGGTAAGTAAAGCCTTTAAAAGTAGTTTTAAAAATGTTGTATGGTTTCATCCGCGCTCTTCTATGACAGCGGCAGTCAATGACAAGCGCCGAGGACGCGTACACATAGAACACAGCGCAGCCGATTCAGTCTTTTGGATCACCTATTAGAATATTAGGTCAACAGCATTTTTGTCACAAAGAATGTGAATAGTGTTCTTGACTAACTCACCGGTGTTGAATTCGATAAGAAAATCAGTTTTTTCCCTATCGAGCTCAGTTTTTTTTTTTTTTTTTTTTTTTTTGTAACACACACTCATTATCTATAGAAATTGTAAAAAAATCGCTGAAAGCTGCTTATTCCGGTGTTGCTTAATTGAATTATTCTGCATGTGTAATGCTTGAAAAACAATTGAAATGTGTACTAGGGATTCCAATATATGACCCTCACTTCAGAAATTCATCACAGCATATGAAGGAGATTTGGCAACATTGCCGTCCACTCATGTTCGAACACGTAGAATTGCGTTGTGTTTGTTAGCACGAGCGACCCACCATTAGAGTTGTGACTGCTATTGTTCTACTTCCCTGAAGGCTTCTGTTTTGTGTTAATTATGACGAAGAAATGCCTCGTGCCTGTGTAAATATCCCTAATTCATTTTGCTGTATCTGTGGAGAGCTAAATCTGAAATCGCAAAAACGAAAGCTCAACCCTCTTGTGAAGAACTGTTACGAGCATTATTTCGGGTGTAAGGGTGGGGACCAGACCCAGAAGTGGGCTCCCCACAGTTGCTGTTTGACATGTGTTACACTTCCTACAGTCTGGTTACAAGGATCACGTCACATGCCCTTTGCTGTTCCGATGATTTGTAGGGAACCAACAAATCACGCTACAGACTGTTATTTCTGTCTGACAAAAATTTTATGGAATCACCTCGAAAACAAAGAAAATGTGCGATATCCTGTTTACCATCTGCTACTAGGCCTGTTTTTCATAGTGAAGAATATCCGATACCAGTTCCTCCTGAGAGTATGGTAGTGAGTGAAATCAGTGACGAACACATAGAGCCCGCCTGGATAGCGTGATGGTTAGCGTGTCTGCCTCACGTTCAAGAGGTTGCGAGTTCGAATCTCGCTTAGGGTAAGTTATCCGGGTAAGGTTTTTTACCGAGGTTTTCCCTACCCTGAGAAGACGAATGTCGGGTAACTTAAAGCTCCATGGACCTCGGGCTCATTTGAGCATCATTTCACCCATTTCATTTCATTCATTCGTCCGATATGACACAATGTTGGAGGACGTTATTTAAAAAACAGGAGACAAAGGAGATTTACATGCTGATTCAACATTTCAAGCAACCTGCGAGTCAAATAAGCCATATCTTTCGTCTCAAGGGGATCTCAACGATCTTGTTCGTGATTTGAGTTTATCGAAACAAGTTGAACTTTTAGGTTCAGGATTAAAAGAATGGAATGTTCTTTTACGCGAAACAAAAGTGAGTTATTTTCGTGCCCGTCATGCTGTTTTTGTCAATATTTCTCCAAAGGTGACATGGGTTTTGCAATGATGTTGAATCTGTTATGGAGACCCTTGGCCATGATTTCAGTGAAAAAGATTGGCGCTTGTTCATTGATTCAAGCAAAGTTAGTTTGAGAGCAGTAGTTCTCCACAATGGGAGCAAATTTCCTTCTGTTCCAATTGTTCATGTAGTTAACATGAAAGAGACTTATGAGACCTTCAAATCGCTACTCACAGTTATTCAATATGAGAAATACAAATGGCACATATGTGGAGATTTTAAGGTAATTACAATTCTGTTCGGCTTGCAGCCGGGTACACAAAGTACTGCTGCTTCCTGTGCGAGTGGGACAACAGAGATAGAAAAACTACTATTGTGGGAAAAATGGCCTTCTAGGAATGAACTACTGCCTGGAGAAAAGAATGTGGTGAACATTCCTCTTGTTGATCCCGAAATAGTGTTTCTACCTCCGCTGCATATCAAATTGGGTCTCGTCAAAAACTTTGTGAAAGCCATGGACAAGACATCGCAGATTCATGTACTTGCGAGGGAAGTTTCCAAGGATCAGTGAAGCACAATTTAAGGAGGGCATATTCGTAGGACCACAAAATATAAGGGAATTAATGGCTGACCAGCATTTCAATGATTTATTGAGTGATGTTGAAAAAATGACATGGCTGTCTTTCATAAGTGTCTGCAAGAACTTTTCATGCAACCATAAGTCAGAGAACTATTGTGACATTATACATGTACTATTGAGATACTACCACCGTATGGGATGTAACATGTCACTTAAACTGGATTTCTTGAACGATAATTTGGGCTTCTTCCCAGAAAACCTTGGTGCCGTTAGTGACAAACATGACAAACGGTACCACCAGGATATTTCTGAAATGGAAAAGCGTTATCAGGGAAAATGGAGTACCGCAATGCTGTCATACTGCTGGACATTGCGAAGAGACGTTCCTGGAGCAAAGTATCATAGGAAACCAGAAAGGAAACATTTTTAGGTAAGTTCATTTACCTTTTTCTACCCTCATGTTGCTCATGATTTTGTGTACTGACATAGATTTTTTACTCTTTAAATAAGGAACACTTGTTGCGAGAGCATGTCTACATAGGCTAACATCAGTGGCGGTTCCTGGGTGATCGCAAACTCGCAATTGCACACCCACTAATTTTTTCCGCATGCGAATGTGTATAGACATGCATATGGGAAAGTCGAATGTGCAACTTTCTTGTATGTATATGAACTTGCTCGTTTAATTTTCCCGCGCCCTCTTTACCAAATGTCAGCTCATTCCAGTTCAGTCAACAAGATGAAACGTATAAACCCGATTTTGCGACTGGTGAAGGTAGCTTTTAGGCCAGGGGTACGCAGGGAGCAGTGCAAAGCTTGCATTTAAGAGTACGGCGAGTTAAGGCAGCATAATCGACAAGGCCAACACATGCGATTCTTACCGCGCAAGCGCACTACGTTCTCGTACAAGTCCCCCCTTTCTACGAGCATTTCCCTCCCATTGCTTAGCAGAGCCAACTAGGCAGCCAACGTGACGGTTCTAAATATAATGTAGCCATCTTCTACATTATATTAATGTTATAAACACAATTACATCTAGTCTTATTAAGTGATTATAAATGCATATAATTACTCTTCGTGTCGTAATTTACTAAGGCCAACACTTCAGTTTGGAATAGTTATTTTGTCACAGTCTTTATTACTGTTTGTTATGTTTGTGTTCTGACAGCAAGTTGCATTCAGTTGTGTCTGCAAATGGCAGGAAATTTGAATCTATAAAAGTATGAAAATGAATAACATGGTGAAACTAAAGGAGATAAATCTTTCGGGTTTATTCTCAAAAGAGAAGCTTTTTTCCGTGCTTATTGTTTGCGAGTGAGAGAAATGGTGTCTGGACAAATAATAGTTCTTGTGATATTGGTAATTTAAAACAAAAAATAAGAGCTCAATTGCCCAGATTAATTTAGAATAAGAATTGTGTGGTGTGTCAGAGAAAGAAAGGGAGTAAAGGTGAGGAGGATGTAATGTACTGCACACCTACTGCGACAAGTCACGAGCCGCCACTGGCTAACATAGACATTTACAAAATCCATTATAACACGAAAACTGAGGCCGATACAGAAATTCTGAAATTGGATCTAAACTCGGAGGAGAATTGTTATTCATAATCAGTAAATTTTCTTCTTGTAGCAGAAAAAAACTATTTTTTACCAGTGTTTCCTACAGAGGTGCCAAAAATGTATGGACAACGACGGTGGCCAGTTTCAGCATCTCCGTTAATAACATTGGTAAGTAAAGCCTGTTTTCAAAATGTATGGTTTCATCCGCGCTCTTCTAAGACAGCGGTAGTCGATGACAAGCCCCGAGGATGCGTACACAAAGAACACAGCGCAGCCGCTTCCCAGTCTTTTGGATCACCCATCAGAATATTAATACTGTAACGATTTCTTAAAGGTTATTGGTACAGGTGATGGAGCACATTAGTTGTAAAGGTGTTTTCCATGCATCCAGGTGTGTAAAGTACAAATAAGTAGCAGCTGATATCGTTCCATCGATTAGTGTTGCTGTTCGGAAGAGAAAAACCAAACGTATACCTAGCTAAAACTTGAAAATGTAGCTGATTTCTGTTTCACGTAATTGAAGAGTAAGTATCTCTAAACAGAAGTTATCTAAGATTGAATCATCAAACAACTACTGTTTTATTGAATTTGCTCTACATTCATCAGTGCAAATTTTCAGGTTAATTTCGGCCATGTCAAGATACCTAAGAAAAATTCCAGATGCTGCTCTAGTTATCTAAGCTAGCACCTCTGAAAACGAACAAAATTGGGCCAAATTAAATAAAGTAACATACACAAATCCAATATAGAAATAGTATCACAGTAAAATTACAGAATATTAACCAAATAAAGCAAAATAAGAATTGTGAAGTATCTTGGAGCAACTAATTTACGGAATCCCTGAAACCTGCAAGCATCAGAGAGAAAAAGAATAAAATAACCAAAGGGCTGAATGTAAAATCTGGAGTGTATCTCGGTAGGAAACACCATTTCAAGAGAAATGGAACCCGAACAATCTTGTTCTACAATAAAGGAAGCACATGATTTGGTCCAAATTGAGTCCTTTGCTTCTACAGGTTCCAACACAAGAGCTTAAGAAATGTCTCACCGGTTGTTGATGAGGCAATGTAGGAGACTTCGTTGTTGTATTGAGAAGAATCAGAGATTCTTCTTCTTCTTCTTCTTCTTCTTCAATTCCCTTATGCCTTTTCAAGCGTCGGGGTAGCCTCGTTTGAGCCATCTCTGCCATTTGGCTCTGTTCATTGCACATTCTCTTCATTTTCACAACAGTTTTGCCCCTTTTATGTCCCAATCTCTCAATCCCATTTTCCCATGTGTTGCGGAGTCTACCTCGCCCAGCTCCTGCTTGCACTCGCATTTCGTGTATTTGTTTTACTTTTCTTTCTTCTTCCATTATCATAGCATGTCCGTACCACCTCAACTGACGTTCCTCGACCACTTCAGCAATTACTTTCTGTGCTAATTCCTCTCAAATTCCCTCATTTCGTACTAGATCTCTTCTTGTCTTTCCTACAGCTCTCCTCAAGAACTTCATTTCTGTGGCAGTAATCTTACTCAGAAGTTTGACTTGTAGTGCTAGACTCTCCATACCATACAGCGTAACCGGTGCCATAATTGCATTATAGATCTGGTTTTTGGTTCCGAGGCTTATCTCCTTCTTTCCTAAAAATGTGTCACTCATCATATAACAAGCTGATACTGCGTTCTCAGTTCTATTAGTACCTCCGATTCAATTTATCCATCGATACTTATTACGGTTCCTAGATATTCAAAAGTTTCTACTTTCTCAAGAGGTTTTCCATTACAGATCAGAGATTCTATGCTGCAGAAATTTTGAATTCTGGGAACACAGGAAATAAAGTGCTTGAGAAAACATTGTGGGAAACAATTATTCCTTGTGTTTCCAGACAAGGAGGATGTGTGCAACGTGCAGAAGAATCAGTTTGTGAGGAAACTGCAACCACCCCTTCGTTTAAGACATGGAAGCTTTATTTTAAGAAATATTACAGACAGTACATGTTTTAAAAAAAATCATGGGCAGGCCTAAGAAATGACCAAGCTAATAAAGAAGCATATTTTACAAACAATTTTGGCCTAAAATTGTTTTCTTGCATGATGAAGCTTTTAAAAAAGAAATAACAGTATTTAGTTCTCAAATTTTTACATTTTTTTAACGCAACCTTCATTCCAAAACAAGTAGAGCATTAAACAGTTGGAAGGAACATATAGAAAGAATGAACGAGAATATAATACCCAGGATCGTGTATGCTTATAAACCTCAAGGTAAACGAGATGATGGACGCCCAAGAAAAAGGTGGCAATAATTGAGTGAGGACGGAACAGACTATCAGCCTAATCCCTGGAGTGAAGATGATTTTTTTGTGGCAGCAGTTAGCCTGTTTTCTATGAAACTTCCGCCACATTTCGATAGTTTGTATAATAAACAATAACACACATATCAAGTATTTCCTGTATGATAAAGGTACAACAGACATTAAGGAACCCTCTCAAATGTTATTAGAAATTTTAGCCATCTTCATGCCAAATCTGGCAAGAACGAATGGCCAAAGTTAGCTCATTCTACGGTACATAATCCCTTGACGAAAGAAACAAAAAGAATTGATTGCCTGTCACCTATTATACCTACCACTGAATACAACTCCATTTCACATTTATTTATTGCAAAGGATACTGACAGATTTGTATGATACATGAATTCATGCTCATTTTCGTTTCTTTTAAAAGAAATTCACCCTCTGCGGTTCTAATTACGAATAGATGGTGGTACAACAACAACAACAATAATAACGTCACAATTATTCTCATCTTTAGCATCCATAGATGCATTACTTACTTACAGCAGAACCTGTTTACCTGAAATTCCAAATAGTCCAAACACAAAATCCATAGTTAAAAACAACTAAAAGCTTAGTAGAGAAAGCATCCTTATTATCGAACTCACAAACTCATTATTGAAACTACACACATCGGAAGGACATATTTATTGCACGATTGGTTGGCATCGTGGTGCACGCTAGAACCCAAACAGTTCTTTATTAATTTGTGAGCGAAAAGCGTAAATTACTGTATGACCGCTAAAAATAGCGAAACAACCTGAACTACCTAAGTGCCGCCACTATAGCATGTGATCGATTATGTTTACAGATTAGAAGAATACGAATACATTGTCGTTATATTGTGTGTGGTAATCTCACACACATACACAGACACACACACACACACACACACGCGCGCGCGCGCGCGCGCGCGCACACACACACACAAAGGATGTCGCAAAAAAACCGACAACGCTTGGTATGTTGCGCGGAACAGCAAACTGATCGGTTTTCAAGCAGGAACACCTGTCCGGAAATGCACGATTTGGACGCTGTAGCGCATCGAAGTGTGAGATGGGTGTACGTTCACATTTCATCAATAAACCCAACATCGAGCTGTCTGCATTACAAACGGGCTTCGAACTGTGTACTATATCGCCGGTGGTGAGCCTCATGCACATGACCCAATACGTGTAGTTGTCTTTGAAGATTTTTAATCGCTCCTAAACTGAAGCCATGTCCTCCGCTGACATTACAGGAGTGCCATACAACTCCACAGAAAACAGTCAAGAGGTGTCAGATCTGGCAACCATGCTGGCCATAGAACTGGTCCACCTCTTATATTACAGCGTGCTGGAGTTCAAGTCGGCTACTTCACCAGCTATGAACTGGTATGTATCGCACTGCTGTCCAAACGTTACTGTACTAGAAACTACACAAATAACGCAGTAACATGCGCACCAAGGACTCTAGGGAGGAATTTAGCACATCCACAGGAACGTTATTATGCTCAGGTCGTTCATCCCAGTCACAGAAGGCTAAAGAGTTGCATACCTTCCGTATTAAGGTACCAAAACGAATGTTAAATTGCCACAACCATTCTTTGTCAAACTTCGATGTCACATCCAACGCGGCGGTCGAGGTGTGCAGGAGGAACTAGATACTCGGCCGAGATGATGTGACGCTTCGGAGCCCTAATGTGCTCCCAGGGAGCTGCACAGTGGATGATGAAGAACGTCGGAGTGCCCACCAGAAGTGAGGTGGTCGTGAAGGCGAGCCTGGGTGGGGGGTGGGGCGTGGGGACAGCGGCCAAGGACCATGTTGAAATGGAAGACTCTCCTAGACGGATTGTGCATCGCCAGAAGAGACATGCAGGCCTTGGTGCTCCGGGTATTCCTGATGAAGAACAGCCGATTTCGTGTATTACCGGAAGCTGAACGCTGTGGGTCGAAAGGACTGTTTCCCTTACCCCGGATTGACATCCCTGGACACTAGTGCTGGGGCCCAGTGGTTCTCGAACTTGGACTTGAAATCGGAATACTGGCAGGTGGCTCTAGACTGCTGGGAGAACACAGCATTCTCAATGGGCCAAGGGAGTTCACGGTTATGCTATTTTTGGCCTCTGCAACGCACCTGCCACCTTCTTGCGCCTGATGGAATCGGTAATGAAAGGCCTGATTTACGACGCCGGCCTGCCATATCTCGACAACCTTGTGATTGGCACTACCTTGAAAGAGCATTTGGAAAACCTTAGCGGAGATTACAAACAGCCAACCTGAAGCTGAACGCGAAGAGGTGTCAGTTCATTAGCCAGAAGTTCACTACTTGAACCACATAGTCTCACAAACAGGGGCGGCCACGAATCCGGAAAACGCTCACGCGGTGAGAGATTGGCCTCGCCCGAAGGATCAACGAGAGTCGCGCAGCTTTATCGGTTTGTACAACCACTACCACCCGTTTGCCAGAGGCTTCTCCAACATCACGAAACCCCTCGCTCATCTGACAGGAGGACACCGGCCTCATATGTGGAAGGAAGAGGCCGCGGAAGCGTTTTATGTGCTTAAATCAACATTCTGCAGTGCCCCTGTTTTAGGTTTCGAACAATCCTATAGCCGTTTCATCGTGAACACTGACGCTAGTGAGAGGGATTGGAGGCATAGTCGTAGTAATAGTAGTAGTAGTAGTAGTAGCAGTAGTGGCGGACGTGGTCCTGGTGGTGGTGGTAGTCGCAGTAGTAGTAGTTCCAAGAAGAATATCTAACGATTCTGGAGGGATTTTTAGCTGTTAAGAACCGAACTCACCAAATTCGTTGCGTTGTGAAGATTCTCTGATGCCGCCGCCCAAGCACCACCACCACCAGAAGAAGAAGAGAAAGAGGAAGAGGAAGAAGAGGAGGAAGAGGAGGAAGAGGAAGAAGAAGCAGAAGAAAAAGAAGCGGAAGAGGAAGAAGAAGGATAGTTCTTAAGAATGAAGCTTGACAAATATTTTATCCCTCTCATTTTACTTAGCACATAGCAAAGGAACCTGCTATTGCAAAAATAGTTATAAAGACTCAGTAAACTCTTGACTACTTGAAAAACGAAGGAGATACTGTAACAGGCAGCAGAATTGAGGGGTGGGAAGGCAGTTAAGAGAAACATGTGAGTAAGAAATATGGTTTATTATATAAAACTGATTTTATATCATACCAATTGCTTAAAAAATTTAGTGTGATGAAACAAAACTAGGGCTGATTTGAGAGCTTCCATCTGGTAAGGAATCAGAATATATTAACAGTTGTCATCCTGGAAAATGTTGTAGACCAGTGTAATGTGATATTTGCCATAATTTGACTTTTCTCATGTTCATACAGTATCAGGCCA